>APFE030798226.1:5641-42026 GCA_000404065.3 Pinus taeda
CCAAGGAGTGGTGAATGCAATCTTTTCTTGGTCATCTGGATGTACAACAACTTGGTTATATTCTGAAAACCCATCCAGGAAAGGCATCACTTTGGCTCCTGAGACTTTTTGCAACAAATTCTCCATCTTGGGCAGAGGATAATTATCTTTCTTAGAGCATTTGTTGAGGTTTTTGAAATTGATGCAGAGCCTGATTTCTCCACTTTTCTTCCTTACCACAACCAAGTTGGCTACCCACTTTGAATATCTCAGAGGGACTATGATTTTGGCAGTCAACAATTTCTTGATTTCCTTTTCAATCAGAGGGAGGAGCAAAGGATTTATGGGTCTCGGCTTCTGTTTGAAAGGAATGGTGTCTTTCTCCAATGGAATCTTATGCTGGATGATCTTTTTATCATAAGTTTTAAGGTCACTGATTCCCAGGCAAAGACATCAACAAATTATTTCATCAAGGTGCAATACTCAGCAGTTTGGGCAGCAGATAGATGGGTGGACAGATTTATATTTTTAGATGATCTGGACTCCCTATATTATGCCTATGGACTATAGATTGGTCTTCTTTTTGGGCAGCCTTATAAGGCACATCATTCTCGTCAAACAACTTTTCTAGGGGGACTAGCCCTTTAGGTATATAATTACTAGGCAATTGAACAATGCTGTCATGGCCAATTTTGTTTCTAAGCTGGGTCTGGAGATTTTCTTCCAAGGCTTCATTCTCTTGGTCAATTTGCATTTCAGAGAATTCATCAATGACTTGCAGAAACCTATTTACCTCATCATCATCCTAAAAAACTTTCCAATGCTAGACATTATCAGGCAAGGATGGTCTATATTTTAATTAGACTTCATAGACCAACTTAGGAGGCATGGGAGGGATGAACATGTTGGCAGACACAACAAGGGAATCAACAAGCTGATTCTTGACTCTAGGGATATATGAGATACAAAAACTATCAAAAGAATCTTTGAGTCTCCATACCTCATCTCTGTATGCTGTAAGCCTTGGGTGCCTTGCTTGGAACTTTTTGTTCACTTGCTGAATGATGAGATCAACATCTCCAAACACTTTTATACTTCTGATTCCTCTATCTTTGGTAGCATTTAAGCCCAATATTAGAGCCTCATACTTTGCTACATTATTGGTGACCTGGAAAGTCAGCTTGAAAAATAGGTGTGTGCTTTCTTGTTTTGGAGACACTAGCACCACTCCCGCTCTTGCAGTTTCTTTTGAACAGGCTCCATCAAAGAACATATCCCAAGCTTGTGTTCCCTCTTCTTCCATAGCCTGGCCTACTGGTTTCTTGATTTGCATTGAGGCCTTCTGAGATTCTTCAATTTGGAGGATGCAAGCTCCAAAATCAATGTCCACAGCATAAATAGGATGATTAGTGGGGTTCTTCTCATCACTAATGATATAAGCCAGTTGGGATTCCCAGTACAGTCTTCTGCTTTCTCCTCCAAAGGCTGGGTCAATGGCATAAGATAAATCATTTTGTAATGTTCCCCCCCAACCTCTTAATCCACCCTCTGGACAGCAGCATGCCAAACTTAGAGGGAACATCTTCTACCACAATGTCCATCATCATGCTTTTCATAGGCAGCTGAGTTAGGGTGATAACTAAATCTTTGATCAACCCCAAAAATTTCACCTTCCTTGAATCAAAGGAGAATAAATCATGATATGGTCTAGTGATATCAAGGCCTAACTCTTCCATGGCAGCCTTGGGCATCAAATTATGGTTGGCCCCTGTGTCCAGCAGACAGTTGTGGAGGATTTTGTCATGAATGGTCAAGGAGACATAAAATGGTGAAGAAGTATCATCAACAGGTTCAAAGATTGGGCTAAGCACAACTGTAGGTTTGTCATCTTGCAAATTGACATAGTCGGCAGTGGCTTGTGTGGCTTGTGTGGCTTTCAGCTCAAGGGCATAAAGGATAGGCTTTCTAAAGACTTCACTCTTTACAAGTTCTATCAGAGGCACATATATTTTTAACTTCTGGACTTCTAATTCAAAACTGAAAGGGGAAGGGGACTTGTCAGGGCCTATTACCTCTTGAGCTAGTGCTTTGGGGATGATAAGATTAGCTCCTGGTCTTTTCTGTTTGTTAAGTTGCTGCTCTGTTGGGATAGCAGCTCTTTTGACAAGATTCTCCTTGATATTGCTTGTTCTTGACCTCAGATTATATATTTATTGTTCACCAGTCTGCAAAACAGCTTCTCTGTCCCACTCTTGACTGGTCTGATCCTAGAGTAATGATTCTTCATAGGCATCCAATGTAAAAAAGGCAGCACTGCCCTTATCTTCCATGTAATCAATGTCATCCTCTTCATCCAACTGTTCTTCCTCCATGACTACATTTTGGAAAGGAGCTTTAACCCTTTGTTCTTCGTCGGCTTCTTTACCCCTCTAAATGATCTGCAGTTGTTCATTTTCTCTTCTGAATGGATTTAGATTTCTTGGAGCAAATGTGTTTTGAAGCCTTGATTTCCCAGAGCTTTCCTCAACCTTCAGCTTAGATATTTTAGTAGCCAATGACTCTATCATTTTAGTCATTTTGTCTATTTTGGGCTCTAAAGATGAAGTGGAGGAAGAAGAAGCCTCACCTCTCTGCCTCCTTCTATCAGCATGGCCTTTGAGCTTTTATGCAGCCATGATATTGGATTCCACCTCGAAGGCTGCATCTTGCATTTCGGCTAGAGTGGCACATCTTCTTTCTCTCAGTAACAAGCAAAAATCAGAGTCAAAAGCATTGGCATAGGTGAGTTTGGCAGAGGACGGGGTAGGATTTACTTCAGCTGGTATCTTACTATACATACGATTGAATCTTTTATCAAAATCAGACAACGATTCCCCATTTTCCCTCTTGAGGTTGCCAAACTCAGTATGGTAATATAGCAGGTATTTCTTATCTCCCCAATGTTTTAAAAACACATCATCCAATGCTTTAATGTCTACTATAGACCTAGGGGTCAGCTCTATGAACCACTTTCTAGCCTCCCCATCAAGGCTTTGGACAAATACTCTCATCCACACATCATCCTCACTAATATTTAGGTTATCAGCATAATTATAAAAAGACTCAAGGTGTTCTTCAGCAGTTACTCCCTCGGTACCAATGAACTTAGGCATGTATTTCTGATATTCTCCTGCAGGCATGGCATTCAAAGGAACAGGCAGGACCAGGGGTCCATACCTAGTAGCTATGATTCTTTCCATCTTTGTGGGTGCTTGTTGGCCCACCATGACTGGGGTAGATGGAAGAGTACTGGTCGTTTGGATGACAGAAGGCTGAGAAATGAATGACAGGGCAAAAGGAAACTATTGGACTATAAGGGAGGTTTTCTTTGGACTAATATCCAAAGGAGAAATTATTGAACAAGGAGCTTTGTGAATCTCTGGAAATGTTTCTTCATTGACAGTACTAGGCTCTATACTCTCAACATATACATGCTCAGCTACAAGCCTCTCTTGCAGAGATACATAAGATTTTTTAGGCTTACCTGATCCTGATGCTCCTTTCTGTGATGTTTTTATTTGCTTGACAGTCTTCTCAGGGTCAGGCACTGGGTCAGCTGGTGATTTCTGAGGATTTCTCTGAGTATGCCTCACAAACTGAGCCAGAACTATGATGTGGAATTGCCAAAGGTTGATCCTCTAGTAGAGTCGCCAAATAGATGATTACAATTGAGAATGTGTCCAAACTTTGTCTATCATCAAAATTGGATCTGTGTCGTTCTCCCAGGGAAGCTAAGCTTCAATCTCCTCTCCCCGGCAACGACGCTAATTATGTTATCTCTCCAAGAAACTCTCCTAGGTTGTAGCTCGGAGATGCCTGGTAACATATAAAATCAACTTATTGTTGCAATGGATGAATGGAAGGAATGATGCTTGTTCAAGCCAGATAACCACTTCTACTTTGTTTCACTCCAGACATGCGTGAAAACCCCGAGACTACAAGGCTTTAGACCACCAACTACTCACAGTTTAGAGATAAGGTGAATATGGAGAATACTGACCACACCATCAGATTCACAAGACCATGTGATGGTTGGTTGCAGCCAGTAAGAAGCCTATAAACCTATTCTACTAATGCACAGATAAGATGTCAACTCTCTGACACTAGATAGAAAGAAACCTGGAAAACCTATTCAATGATACATTCAACAATCTAGCACATAGATAGGATGACAACTTTCTAGTGCTAAACCTGAAAGATCAAGAATACAACATATCAGGCACAACTTAGAACAGAGGAAAATTGAAAGTGGGCAGTTAACAACAAAAGAAGCTTGTATTAGCTGAAAATGAAGACGAGACGCTGCAAGTGGAAAAATATCCACAGTCTCCAGAAGTTGAACCTTACATCAAAACATCAACCATCAACCCTTATTACATCTTGTTTCTAGGTATTTATATATTTTACATTATAAAGGCACTTGGCCGCTTAGGTATGGAGGGGTCATAATTTACCACCAACTACATTCCACTGCCTAGTGGAGTCTTTGAACATGCTTGCTTGCTTTAGTGAGTGAATCTGTTCCTTTCAAGTGTGGTGCTATCCTCTTAGGCAGTTGGAGTGCTGGTCCAGTGAAGTTCCATAACTGATAAATTCAGTTATAGGGTCGTGCCTGCCCTTTTCTCCTCTGGCCATGCCTTCAGTTAAATGTAGTTGTTGAGGCTTTACTGTTACTAGTACTGGTAGGCTGGTCGCCTTCTTCCTTCGAACAAACAGAGTGGTCAAAGGACATGGAGTGCATGGGTGAATTGATGAGTTAGATGAGCGGAGATAATGGCTGTTGGATCAAGTAAATGGACGGTGAAGATGGCTCTACAGGGGTTATCGGACGAGGCGGGAGCGGATTGATTTTTGGCCGTCGGATCTCAGGCGGCTAGATCTAACGGTGGTCGGGCGGTGAAGTTGCGTGAGAGTTTAACGGGCGGGCGATTGGGTTAGGCGATAAATGGTATTGATCGCACTGCCTTTGGGAATGAAGTGGTAAAAGGACGGGGGCATGCGATCCCACTCAACGATCGACACGTAGCGGTGGATGAGAGAGAAAAATAGCTCTCATCATGCGCTAACATTTGATCGGGTTATGGGCGCAGGGAGAGGGAATGCCTTTGGATCTCGGCGGAGATGATCAGACGGTGGGAAAATGATCGCACAGGTTACTTTATCAAGCGCGATGGGAGCCGTTAGATATGTGGGAGGAAATCAATGGCGGGAACGATTAAGGTTTTAGTAAGCGCGCGAGGGCATATGGGAGGGTTTTATGAGGGTTTAGACCTTTGCGCTCGGGGCTTAAAGTAAAAAGTGGTTTTGTTGGGTTTAGAAGAAAAATAGAGGGAAAATAGAGGAAACAGAGATGGGGGAAGGATAGGCGGGGTAGAGGAAAAAGGAGAAAGTGACCATTATGAGCTTCTTTTGAGCACAACCATGCGGACCAAGCTCATTTCCGTCCTTAGAACATCATCCTTATACAGGAGAGCTAACACCACTATCTTATGATCATTAAGAGAATCATTAAGATAATGTTGTCATGATGGATGAAGCTAGCAAACAAAGTCATAATGAAGCGAGTAAGATCATAATTTCAACTTTGGAAAGTTCGAAAGGCAAGTAATAAAAATTAGAAAAGCCACCAAAATGCCAAGAAAGAGAAAGGATTTTTCCAACATGTAAAATGGAGGGTCCCCATGATTTTGTCAAAAAAATTATGGTGGGGCGGCGGCGGGGGGGTGTTTGTGGCACTGGGATGGAGATGTGTAGAAATCATCTTCAATTAGCATTTACATTTAAAAATAATAAAATAATCTCAATTAACAAATTGAAAAATAGTAATAACAAAAAAAAGCACAACATAAATAAAATACTCAATTTCCACCTTAATTTTACATCAACTTCATATGAATTCATATAGAAATTGCATATCTCCCTCATATATATATATATATATATGACGGAGATATGCAATTTCTATATGAATTCATGGATGATATGTAAAAATAAAGTAATTTAAATTAAAAGTATTATCATATTTTCACTTTTCATTGAGATGGAGATGTGTAATTTATTTCATTCTTAATATGGAGTTGGTTTTTTTTCAAGGGAAATTATTCTTTATCTCCCTCTCTCTCATAGACATTAGAACAATATTTTTCATTGTCATGTAACTAAAAGGAATTAAACGGGGAGATAACAACCATTGTGCCCAACCACCCTCGATAACACCAATTGACAATATAGTGTTGATATATAAAATTTAAAAAATATTAATAAAAAAATAGTTCAATGTGGATGATAAATCAAATATTTCAATATGCACGTTGAGTAACATATTTTAACATCAAATATCTATACAAAAAGAGAAAGATGAGAGAGTTATTATTCCATTAATAGGTGCTTTTTAATTCAAGGTATAGGGGAGATTTCCAATTCCTTCAATATTTAATATGGAGATGGTATATAACTTTTAAAATTTTTATATATACATATAATTTTAGGGGCTAATTTTTCATGCTTTTTCCAAAAAAAGATCCCCCAAATGGGCTAATTTGTTCACTCAAATTTTATAGTATAAATTTATTTTACCTTAAAAAATTGCTAAAACCTTATACAAACTAATATGAAATAATTAGAAATTTGAATATTTTTACAAAAATATCCACTTTTCATATTAGACACTAGTAAGATCAGCCAAGGTTTCTAAACATTAAGATAAATTTCATCCTTAAATTTTTTCATATATATATAGAGAAGAGAGAAAGAGAGAGATTATATATGATATAGATATGTGTTTATTGTTTTGGAATGCAAGGTACATGTATTAACGTTTTAATGTGGAGATTGTAATCATAAATAAAATATTTCAATTTCAACTACTTATATATTATAAGACACAAATGAAAATAAAAATAAAAATAAAATCTTATAATTAAAAAAATTATTAGTTTGTTACTCAAAACCAACATATATTCATCTTAATTTTGGATTTATCAAGAGTCTAGATGCATCAAATCTCTTGAGGTGCAAACCTTTCCTCAAGTTTTGCACTGAGAAATATTTTTGCATCTTGAGTGATTTGATCCCTCTCAATGCTTGGTAGATATTTGATCCCTCTTGGTGCTCCTCAAGTTTTTCACTTAGAAATATGTTTGCATCTTGAGAGATTTGGTCTCTCTCAGTGCTTGGTAGGTATTTGATCTCTCTTGGTACTTGGTAGATCGAGAATTAAGATGGATCTATGTTGGTATTTATTGAAACAAGGGATGTCATCGTTCCCCTCCTGATAATATAATTGATATCGATAAAAAGGGAAAATGAAAGGATTATTAAAGCTCCTAATATGGTTTTCATAACCTTATAACTCTTAGAACTCTTTATACATTTTGAGACAATTTGGAATCCCTGATTTTAGAAAATGTACTCATTAAGTTATTGACAATTTGAGTACTAATTTTTCTTAACATAGATTTTTTTGTCAAATAGATTTCAATGATATGGTAGAGGTTGGTACTAATTATTCAAATAAGCTCTTTAAAGAACCTTACAACAAATATATTTGAGATAGGTCAAATGACAACTTAATTTTCTAGCTTTGTGAATCATGATCATAATATGAATCTTATGAAGGAGATCAAAATGGATAAATTGAAAGGGGTTATCAATTTCATTAAAAAAAAGATAAAATTTTAGGACCAAATTATTGATCTTTTGATTTCTATAGAGATTATTTGGAATTGGTGGAAATGGAATTACCTAATTAATAATAACATGATTTGTAAATAGAAACCTAATTAAAAATAAAATTGTTTATTTAAGTATAATCAATGATGTTTGTTCATGTCAAATCAATACATTGCAAAACTATAACAAAAGTACCAAACTTAGATTAAATTCCATAAAATTAAAAAGTAGTAAGTTGAAAAAAACATTTAACGACAAGTTATATAAATACTCAGAATTTAAGTAAATGCATGGAACTACAAATCATATAATATGTTATAATAAGAATAAGGAAAATTTACTTAGAAGATATATATTGATATGTTGTCAAGACATATATACATGTCTTTGCATATAGATTAATACAAAAAACTGACAAGATATATAAAAAAGACAACATACATATTATAAATTGAAATGGATATTCTTTGATACTTAGCAATCAAAGTATAATTTACTATAATAAAAGTATTAAAGTAAATGTTCAAATGCATTTCTAACTATACATTTGGTTATTTAAATCGTCTCCAACACACTAAGGTATATTTCTTCTAACATAGGTTAACATCAATAAAGTTATAAATTATGAAAAGACATATATAACCACAATTTATATAAGAACTCATAATTTGAGAAAACACTTGTAATCATAAGTCATATAATATATTATGGTTAGAAATTAAAAAAAAAAAAAAAATTACTCAAAAGATATATATGAGTATCTTCATATTATCTCAATTTATACCACAATTGGAAAATCCAAATATACACGTATTCCCATATAGAATATTATAAAAAAGTCAAAACACTCACTCTTGAAACTGCAACAAATATTCTTCAATTTATTTTATAGCAAAAAGCTAGTTTACTAACCACCTTGTACAACAAATATTCTTCAATTTATTTTATAGCAAAAAGTGAGGTTACTAACCACCTTGTAAAACAAAAACTCGTCACCAACTTCTTGTAAGTATTTGAGATTTTTACTTATTTATCAAGAAAGTGGCTTGCTAAAATCATTAGTTGTTAAAGTAAAATTAATGTTATATTAAATGATTAACCTAAATATTTTTCTCCATTAAAATTATAAAAGTTTTTATAAATTTATTTTTCACAAAAATATAAATCTATCAATATTACATAGTTATAAATAAATTTTTCAATTAGAAATCCAATTAGAAATAACATTGTTTGTTCAAATAAAATTAACTTCATACCATGTTATAATAAAAATACAAAAATAAGGGAGGCTGGAGCTGGAGGGGTGCTTTTAAACCTCAAAGAAAAGACTGAATTAAAGTTCGCATGGGGACTTGACAAAGCCACAAACAATCAAGCCGAAGCGCTCTCTCTCTGGCAAGGCTTGAAAATCAACGTCTCCAAGGGCATCAAGAATTTGATAATTGTTGGTGATTCTATGGTGGTTATCCAAAAACGTTTGAGCCTCACCATGCATGAGAACCTCATTGAGTCTGAAACCTCTCTAATTCTCAAAAGGATAATGTATCTCCTTAATAAAATTAAAAAATTAAAAAATTTCCATGCAAAAAGAGCCAACAACCAATTGGCAGATGAGCAAGCCAACATTGGTGCGGAGTTAGAGCAAGGTTCCATATGAATTAACAATATTTGTGATATATGTCATATACCATAAGGTTTTTTAATAACACAAGCACTTTGGAGTACAGCTGGATATTGGACCTCACAAGAATATACAAGTAGTTAAGATGGACAACATTCTGAGGTTTCACTATAGTGCATTAGGAGAGGGGACGGTTGGTAGGAAGTTATTGCACAGGTGGGGACGTGGGAGTAAGGCGACCATGAACCACGAGAAGTGGGCTTTCAATCCTTGGTTATTAAATATGATTTCAATCGAAGGCAGGGTTGGTACCATTTCATTTTGAACCAAGCAGGATTTGCGATGATGGAGAAGGAGGGAAGTGGCTTCGCCATGGTGCAAAGACGATAATCATTTATGGTTGAAAAGATTGGAAGGAATGTAGAGAAGGACCATGCATGTATTTATATCTACTGGTTGATGTACATAAACCATCAGATATCTCTAGTGCAGGGGAGAATATCCAGGAAAATGGCCTCAACGAGCAATAGAAGTGGTAGCGATGCAGCAGAGTCTAGGTGCAGTGGGAATATAGGGGATATAGTTGATAATTCTTGTAAGCAAGTTGTTAATGAAATTAATGAGAAAATGGTGGTCTTGTATGCTCAACTGTCTGGTCTCGGTAAGGATATGGAATTGGTCCAAAAAAACATGGAACTTCTGACTACAGATGTTATGAACCTAAGTCATAAGGTATAGAATATTAAAGTGAGGGTGGAGAGAACCATTGTGGATGTGTTGAAAGAAGTTTTTGGTTTTGGTGATGGCTCTAATCTTCAAGCTGAGAGTGCCATTGGCACTACAAATCGTGGCCTAGATCCCGAGGCAGGTGGAAACAAGGAACCGTTACGCCTCTTGATGAGGCTCTTGGAAAAGTCGACCCTGGAAGATGCGGGTAGAAACTATCTCTTTCTTTTTAAAATCTATGTTTTGTTGAACAGTAATGTATTGTGGAGTTTTTTGGAAGGTTTATAGTATAAAATATGTAAAGAGTATATATGTGAATAAGGTAGGTAGCAATAGGGTCTCTCTGCTTGTTAATTTGTTGAACAATTCTAAGAGCAAGCTCTCCATGATTGTAAGGGACCTGGCCTATTTTCAGTTTTATTAATGAAAATTGCTACTTGTTCTATTGAAAAAAATAAAAATACAAAAACCCAAAGTTAAAATGCATTTCTCATTATATATTGGACCATTTAAACTATATATCTAACTATAAATCCTTTCTATTGATTGAAAATTATATAAATTTCATATAAATCCTTTCTATTGACTAAAATTATGTAGAATTCATATAAATCCTTTCTATTGATAGAAAATTATATAAAGTTCATATAAATCATTTCTCCATCTATTAAGGTATTTGAAATACCACAAGAAATTTTCATAACGTCTTTGATACCCTTATGAGATTTCCTAAATTTTGATTTAAATAGTTCAAACAAAATAAGATATATAATGTGAATGCATTATTTTAAAGAAAATAATTGTGTGCATACATTTTATACCATGGATTTTAACACTAAGTGTGATGTCTAAACATAAAAGATCATTTTATTCTTGATGGCTAATGTTGCCCCTTGAGGTATAGTAGAATGGAGTATACGAAACTTCTAAATAGGCTTAATCACATCAGTTACCATAGATGAATACCTTGGGCTTGAAAACTATCTGTGGTCCAATCATTAAATATGCTTCATCACATCAAATACCATGGATGAATACCATGAGCCACCCATTACCATGGGCTTAAAACTATCTACAAAAAAAAAAAAAAAAACGTATTCTCTTTGTTTGAAAATAGATGAATATGATTTTATATTTATCTTTCTCGCTTAAAAAAAGTAAATATGGTTCCTTATTTCTCATGCCCCCTTGAAAATATGGGAACATGACTCCATATGAGATACATGGTGTGGCTATTTATACCAAAAAATGATCATAGAGTTTTTAGGTAAGGAGAAATATGAGGTAGTTCAATGATATAAAATATCCACCCACCTAGAAATATTATCATAAGTTAACCTTTTGGCTATATTTCACCCCTAAAAGATGTAAGAGAATATAGTAGGGTAGTTATTAATTCAATTCTCCTTAACCTTAATAATTGCTTGTGAACTTAAGTTATCTTCTTATGTTTCTTTATTAGATGTTTTCATAAAACGATTATTAAGAGAAAAATCAATAAAGACAATGGATATAAGAAGTAGGCTCCAACCTAGGGCAAAACCCCTCCAAGGGGAAAACCTAGAAATAATCTCTTCTCTTCTTGTAGAATTTGCTTCAAATGAGAAAAGAAATACCTAAAACCCTAGACCAATTCCTCTTCCAAGCACCAGGTAAGCCCTCCAAAAAAATCCTTTCATGAAGTCAACAAGAATCAACCTTCTTCAAGTCTGCTCCAAACTTAGATTTCAGCTTGAAATTTCAAAACTTCAGACACACAATGACTTCATAGTTTAGTCTTGTAATATTTGGCCTACAATAGATCAAAAACCCTAATCCTCTTACATGTGTGAGCAAAAATTGTTAGAATTTTGTCTTCTCTCCTTTTAGGGTTTGCTCCTTGACTTTCTCGATTTCCTTCTTGTATTTCACACCTCTTCTTGATCAGATCAGACTTCTTGCTTGTGTGATTGAATTGGTTCTAAATTGTAACATCCTCCTCCCACATCTACCCACGTAACTTACCAACCAGGGTAAATATGTGACGAGAGGCTACAATGATGGGATTCAACCTCCTTGTTTACCTTAAGCAAGTGGAATTGATGGAAACACACCATACAAACTTTCCACATCAACAAAAAAACTCTCAAGAGCCATCCCAAACAATCAAGTAACCAATCCCTGAGACAAAATAAAGTTTTAGACCATTAAACCCCTGGACACTCCCTTGATATGGACAAGCATGTGTGTACTAGGCCCTGGACGCTCCCACAACATGGGTACGCATGCATCCAGGGAATTTTTTGCCTAGTGTTGTGCTTGCATCTCTGGGATTTGAGCCATTTTTTCAGGCCCAGAGCCCAGGTCACTACCCAGAACTCAATGACACTTTCAGAAATGAATTTACACAACATAACAATGATGCATTTGCAAAAAAAAAGGAAAAGGTCTAGATTGGACCCCTACTAGCTATGACAAGCATTTCAGCAAACATGTCACGAATATGTAATCTACAAGTGTAAACAACATGTCTAAGCATATGGGTCTCATACTTTTATGAGAATCACTAAGAAGAATTGTTCCCTTGTATCATTAATTGCATTATCATCCATTAGGTCATAGATACATTATTCATTCATTTACAAATAAAAACATGAGGAGAGTCATACATCATCACTGTCATAAAACATGCTTATAACCAACATAATAACAGCAAAAATATCAAGGATACATCAAACATAGAATCCACATATACATCAATACATTTACACATAATATGTCAAGGAAAGAACCTCTTATTAATGAATGAAAAAGCCAACCCGAGATGGGACTACCATGTTCCACCCGATCATAGGATGACTGAGCCAATTCTCTCTTTAGCCATTCATCCCTATGCCATATTCCAAGCATGAATGTGAGACTCAAACCAAAATAACTAACCAAGTAATCCTGAGGTTAAACCATATCACCCTCATCAATAGAACCCAGGCTTTACTAGAATCCACACTGGATCACTAGGCCAACATAATAAAAATGTAATAATAGGCTTTACCATGTTCTCCACTAGATCACTGAGCCAAACAAGCATCCCAATCCATCCCACATCCAACATCTACCCAAGTAACCGACCAACCAGGGTAAACATACGAGGAGAGGCCACTATAATGGGATTCAACCTCCTAGGTGACCTTAATGAAGTGGAATCGATAGAAACACATCACACAGACCTTCCACATTAGCTATTAAACTCATAGGAGCCATCCCAACTACTTAAGTAACCAACCCCTGAGACCAACTGAAGTTTTAGATGATTAAACCCCCAGACGCTCCCTTGATATGTACATGCATGTGTCTAGGAGGCTCCGGATTCTCCCACGACATGGGTATGCATGCATATGGGGAATTTTCTCCTCAAACCTATGCCTATAACTCTAGGATTTGTGCCACTTTTTCAGGCCCAGAGCCCAGGTCACTGCCCAGAACTCAATGACACTTTAAGAACTGAAAGATAACAACTAAATAAGGATACAAATGCAATTACTTGAACAAGGACTTGACTAGACCCCTACTAACCATGACAGGAATTTCGTCAAACATGTCACAAATATGTAATATACATTTTTAAACAATAGATATGAGCATAGGGGTCTCATACTTATATGAAAATCACTAAGAAGCATTGTTCCCTTACATCATTAGTTGCATTATCATCTATTAGGTCATAGATACCGTTGGGTCACTGATTTGTCATCATTTTTGCTTGTCTTTGACATTCATTAGGCCCTTATTTCCAATCATCCATTACACCATTTCACTAACTTACCACCATTTTTACCATAATTCTTCATGACATGTATCTATATGTCTAAGTGGTTAATTAACATATTTTCCTTTTATTTTTAGTAGATTAAGAAGAATTTTGCATGATTTTAACTAATGAGAGTTTAGCAAGTTCAAGTTGCTACAGATTTGTCAAGTTTTCGTAACTATCTCCATGGTTGAGGTAGTAGCACCACTTTAGAATGAAATCTGACACATGGACATTGTTTCTAGAAGCTCCAATACGGATTGTGATTGGTCAAATTCTGCCCAGAACGCACATGTGAACCTCCAGGCAAAGATCAAGGGAAAATCACAACAGTTGTGACCAATCAACTTCAAACACTTTTTATGAGCAAATTAAAGTGATTCTCATAAAAATAAAACATGGGTTTTGTTCAAAACATGCCTAATTAAGTTTGTTTTGAGAAATTTTCCCAAATTCATTACCATATGGGAGATATTTCAGGTTCTTTGGAGCCCTATTTTGTAGTTGCGTGAGCAAACAGTGCACCTTTGTCAATAAACAACCCAAATCAAGCAGGAAATTGCCAGATATGTGGTCAAAGGAGTGGTCAACCAATGTTGGAACAAGCAAGCTAGGAGTTTGAAGCCATTACCCTTCACGATTTGCTTTGCCATGTAGCAAATCATTAAGCAATGAAACTCTATTTTCTGAGTTTTAGATAGAATTTGCTAAGTCCTAATAGGCGTAAAAACCTCCAAAAAATTAATGACAAACTTTTGTAAATATCGGGCCAGCAATTGTATTGACAATACGTGAATTATAATGTGATTGTAAACTTTGTTTTCTTATTTGGAATGAAGAAGTATTATGGATTTCTAATGCGCAGCTAGTAAAGATCAAATTCAAAACCATCTATTGTAAAGGGCCCTTACAAGAGAAGAGGTTCTATTTTTATATGTTTTTACATTTAGATGCTTTTTCATAGTTTTGTTTTTATCATTTATTGCTTCATTTTCATGTTATGCTTTCACTGTATTATTTCCAGAATTCCATAGTGTAAATGCTTGATTTATTTTATGATTTCTTAGTATAGATACTTGATCAGTTTTGTCATTTTTCATCACATTAGATGCCATAATCATTTCCAGAATTTCATTTTGTTAAATAGATGTTCAAATGATTTGTTTTCAATTCATGTAGGTTTATTTTCTGAATGGTTAAAACACAGGGACAATCATAGTTTCTTTTCATGCAACAATAATTTATAGTAGATTAGTTTTCTTGTTGTGAGACACATCTGAAGAGAAATAGAAGATTTACTTTGTAGTTTTCATCAAGTTCTATATTGCAAGATTAAGTAGTTCATAGAGATTTTCTTTTCTGAAGCATAATAATTACTTTATAATGATTCAGAAAATTTAGTAATTCATCTATTCTTTGATTTAAGTTTCCATTTACATAAAATTTCCGAAAAGACATAAAAATATCAAAGTTGTTAGCTACTAACAAATAAATTAGTTAGGACTTAAAAAAATATATTTGTTGTAGTTTTTAGAACTTAGTCAAATTCAAATTTAGTTAAAGTCCTCATAATATTTAGTTCAATTCATCAAATTCATTAAGGAAAAAACATAAAACAACAATCATCATAATAAACTGAGAGTAAAAATGGCTTCTATCATATATTGTGAACTTGCACTTCACAAGTTTACCAACTCTGATCGATACTTTATGCTTGCAATTTAAGAACATTAAATTGACTAAACATAGACATTGTTCATTCATTTACAAATCAAAACATGAGGAGAGCCATTCATCATCACTTTCATAATACATGCTTATAACCAGCATAATAACAACATAAATGTCAAGGATACTTCAGCCATAGAATCTGCATATAAACTAGTGCATTTGCATATAAGATGCCAAGGAAAGAAATTTTTTTAATGAATGAAAAAGCCGACCCGGTATGAGACTACCACATTCCACCTGACCATGGATTGGATGAGCCAAATCTCTCTTTAGCTAATCAACCTCGTTTCATATTCCAAGCATGAATGTGGGACTCAAACCAAAAGAACCAACAAGGCCATCTCGAGGCTAAACCACCTCACCCTCATCAATAGAACCCAGCTTGACCGTAATCCATATCAGAGCACTAGGTCAACACAATAAATATGTAATAAAAAGATTTACCATAATCTCCATTAGATCACTAGGGAAAAACAAGCATGGATGCCACTGAATTTCTCCACCTACACAGTGAGGAATTTTCCTGTCTCCTAGTCTCTCAGGCTTTACCGCAATCCATAGTACAAACCAAGGATTACTAGGCCCTAAAGCAAGACTCCACCCTATAGGATTTATCATATATCCTGTCATTCACCTGCAAAGATTCCTAAGCCTAATCAAGGGCAACCACTAGTGAGCTCCAGTATTGCAGCAATAATGCTGCAACTTCTAGGGCTTCCTTCTTTACTTTTATCAACATGGTAGTTTGTAACAAACTTGGAAGCGACGGTGCTGTATGCACAATTACTAGCTCTTAATGCAGGCTGTCACTTGATCAGCTGGCACAAGTTCGCTAGGAGCTTAAGCCAACTTCTATAAGTTCTCAGAAGAAGCTTTTAGCTGTGATGGAAGAAAGCTAACTCAAAGGAGACTATTCTACTTGTAGAAAGAAGATGAAAAATAAAAGGAAATGCAAACCCTAACAAACCCTAGTTTTACTCACTAACCCTACTTTTGCCAAAAAGAGAGTTGAAACTAATGAAATGGATGCCATGGACTACTTTCAAGGTAAAATGCATGTACTTAAGCTACTCATGAAGGAAAATGTGGAAGACCCATCTTTTTATACTTTTGAGCAATGTTATGTAGAATTATTGTGCTTGTGTTTTAACTATTTGTGACTGTGCAAAGGTTTGGTGGTGAAGGGAGATGGAGTTGGCTGTTACAGATGATGAGGAAGGTGTGGAGAGGACCTAAGGAGTCCCTAACACCCTTCTGGATATTTTCATTGTGATTAGACTTCGAAAAATCGCTCGCATGAACTTCTATAGAAAGTCTGCAGGGGATCTACAGGAAGTTCTATAGGAGCAGGCCAAAAGTGATTTTTGAAGGTTTGGAGGAGGAAAAATAGTGGGAAAAAGAAAATGAAGGTTGGATGGAGGTTTCAAAGGGTCTAAGACTCTTTCAATGAAGATCAAACATGAAGGAGATGGTTGGATTGGTTCAAACGATAAGAAAGCAATTTTGCACAAGAATGTAGAAATTAAGACAGTTTGGGGAAGTATGGAGAATGAGTGGAGAAAACCTTGAGAGATGGACTGGAGCAGGTTGGGTGATGAAAGGATGATAAGCTGGAATGGTATTTGAGTGAGCTGCACACCTGCTTCTAAAAATTGATTCAAGGATAATTAAAAAAACAGAGTTTTACCTATTTTAACCTAATTCTACCCTAAAAACCAGAAAAGTGTTGAACATAACTTTATGGATAGGAAATGATGCAAGAAAGCCATGGAAATTGAACGAGAACAGATCTAATCATGTGAATACAACTAACATTAATTTCTCCAACTCAAAATCTCTCACTAGCAATTGCATTGGAAAACAAAAATAGTGTTTTGGTGGCAGCAAGAGTGCCTTGGTCTCAATTCATGGTCCCACAGAGGGAGAAAGGAGATCAAGGCCTGCTTGGTGGCCTTTTTGTGATCTTCTTCTATTGTTGCAACAAACTATCTAATCAATCTTGAAACTAGAACAACTATTCTAATCATCAACAACAACCTAAGTAACAAAGCAAGATTGAATCTAAACAACAGAAATTATTTCATGAATGCAAGAAAAACACATCAATACAAGAAGGAGGTACTGAGAACTTGGGTTGGGCCCAAACCCAAGAGCTACAACCCCCTTAGAAAGATCAGTGCTGGTTCAAGGCTGGATTTATCTTCATTGATTAAAAAAAAAAAAAAATATTACATCACAAAATTGTCTGCAAAAGGAGCTCGAAAATGAGCTGAACACAACTGCTGCACTAAAGTGTGAAAATAGTCTGTTCAATAGCTAACCTATTGAGGCCTGAGGCCTTCTTATTTATACAAGTGAGGAATCCCAACAGTCCTCCTAAACTTTAGGAACTCGGCTGCATAAATTGTAGATAACAACAACTTCACTAGACCTGCTCGTCTGCCCCTTGAAATCATCATTTTTCGTTGTTGTACTCCGAGTTGTTGATGGAGAACTCGAGGAAGGGGTTTTTTAATGTAGGAGACGCCCCTACTATAAGTCCTCAGCCCTGTTTCTTCAAATTTGGCTACCAATCTACTCATAAATATCCGGTCTTGGTCCAAAAATGTCCAAAAATCTACAATAAACACTCATTAGACTTCGTGGTAAAGTGACCATCCCCATTCACTCAATTGACATAAATATATTAAAAAACATGCACAAAACTATGGAGAATGGTGGATTAAATGGAAACAATAGGAAAAATGAGCCCATATAGTGACCCATTTCCGAGGCTTATCATCACCCCCTTGTTGAATGGGTTGCTCATCCTCTGAGCAACTAATCCAGTTCTTCATCCTTGATGGCTTTAACAGCTTCCTTGACATCCCATGCTTCTGAGGTGATGTCTTCTTCCCTGTCATGAAAACCTGCCTTTCTGTCCACTTCCTCACACTGCTATATGGGTTGATATCCTCAGTCAAAGTTTCGATGTCATCATCTATGGACATATTTATGAAAATGTCCCAAGCTATGGGAATGGTATATGTATGTAAGGCATCTTCTACCAACAGTTTGATGAGCCCATGGTGGGCCAACTGGTCTGGGACTCTTGCATTTAACTTGGTACTACATTCTATTAAAGACCGAAGGAGGAAATATGGGAGACTCAATTTTCTAACTGGAGGCAGGTCCATCCCATACCTCAATTCATGTAGTAACCTGAAGTGATAACCATAAATTATGCTGAACCTTCCTTCACAAGTGATATATTTCATTATTTGGTAGCTGACTTCATTCCATGGAGGAGGTAAGCTTATCCTTTTGACCCCACTTTTATCCTCTACAGGATCCTCCCCAAGTTGAAAAAATGTCTTCTTGGCCACCTGTCCCAATGATTTTTCCTCCTTGCTCCAATGGAGCCAAGGTTGAAGGCTTGTGATTCGACTAATAAAATCAAGGGTGAGTTTTAGGGACAGACCCCTAAAACTGACTATGGCATGTGTTTTCGAATGGGGTCTTAAGGCCATCAGAAATTCTTCAGTTACCTCATCATCATATCCATGTATTATTTTAAAGAAAATCATCTAATTTTCCCTGGTGAATAGGGCCACCACCTCAGGGTGCTCATGTAATTGGCTAGAGTTCAAAGGCTCCTTCCTCATAAACCCTCCTGGCATGGTGTTGAGTGGTTTCTGAAGTGCTTAGGTGAGGAGAAAAACAACAATTTAAAAAATCAGAGATAGAGGGACAACTGAGTTTCATTTTTTTCTGATCTGTAGGAGGAATTTCTGTGTGTTCCTTCTCACAACATCAAATTGCAATATTTCCTTTGTTTCAAACTTCTCTTATCTTGAATTTGATCTTTTGCTTTTGGAAAGAAAATATTTTTTTGACAGAACAGAGGATAAATAACATAGGGTTTTTCTCAGAGAATAGACAGATATGCAAATTTGATTTTTTCACATAGGCTGGTTTCTACAATTACAAGTGTTTTCTTTACAGTAGAATATGAGAAATAAGAAGACAGACTTCGAACACAGAGAAGAAAATAGAGAACTGTGTAGAACTCAGGGAAAATATGCAAGCAGACTTTTAAACTTCATTCTCCTTTCTTTCAATCCAATTCTATGTTTTTAATCCACCACCTTATACAAATAAGTCCTATGCAGGGAGGTTTCCTGAGCCTACCTCTTTTTAAGCTTGAATTTTGATAAAAATCCCGGGTTTTCCTTCTGCTGTTTGTTCTCTGCCTTTCTTGTAGAAATTCTCCGGCTCATGTAGAATGTAGCAGGGCTCCTGTAGAGCCTGATAGGCAAGAGGGTTTTGAAAAAAACTGGCAGAACACTGGCAGAGGACGACTAGTTTGCTGCCCTGAAGGTGGTAGATGAACATTGCAGTCGAGAGTTTCGTAACATGCAAATGAACCAAAAGGGCGGTGGAGGCTTGGAGTGCATTTTACTTAACTGTTGGCGTAATCTGCGGTGAGGAGATGAGGTGGCTGGATGGGTATGTTATCCTCATCCAGATCGTTGGTCCAATTCTAGTGTCATTATGGTTCCTCATGCCGCCTGACCGCCATCACCTCCCTTAATCCCGTTATCCACCGCCACCACTACCAGTTTCAATTGCCTTCTTCCCGAGCTGACATGTCGCACGTGCTAACTGCATATCTAATAAACAGTTTGAATTTGGACGTGGCTCAGCTGAATTCCGCGAAGGTGTGTGAATTGAACGAGGGTGGCTAGTTAGCTAGCCACCGATTCCACGTAATTGACCATTCCCATAGTTCATGTAGTTTTGAAATATTATTCATGCAATCGAGGAATAGGTTTAGGCACTTACCTGCTTAGTCATTGTTGTGTTATGCATATTTTAGATTTTGGCACTTTGTTTCCTTGTTGTTGTTGTTGCTTGCGCTCTGCAACTCAGCATTGGGTTTTTTCAATGATCTCCCATTCAAACATTGCTCTTCATACATCCTGCTGTGCTACCCTGTCTCTAGAGTATGTTTTTCAAAGGGATCAGCTACTACACGAATCTTGTAGGATTTCCTGTAGCTGCTTCTCCTATTGAAATTCAAGGTAATATATGAGTAGGGCTAAAACTGCTGAAGAAGGTCTCGACTGAGAAGAAATCATAGCTAGAGGGTATCAAGTAGGGATGAGTAAAATAGTTGCTGCCTTTATTTGTCATCTTTTTTCTTTTTGTTGTGTGTTTGCAGGATGACTGAAACAGAATATTTGTATGTGGCTATGCAGGGACAAAAACGAGTGGAGATGTAGGTGTACAGGGATGGAATGGCAAAATGGGAAGATGGATGGTGAAAAAAAGGTTCATAGGGCTACTAGATGAATTTCCAACCCTCTTCAGTTTTAGAATGGATTTTGGCATTCTGGTAATTTCTACAGGATCCTCCTGTAGAAAACACAGAGTTTCCTGTAGGATGCGGAATTTCAAAACAAATGAGACCAAAACTTGGGAAAGGACAGTAGTGATGGGGTGATGAACTGTGAAGGGTGCATGCAGCCTGTCATGTCTTTCCTCTTGTGAAACCCTCCTGCAATGACCTTCTTGTAACCTGTAATTTATTCAAAAGAAGTTAGGTTCTCTTTTTTTCTTTTTTCTCTTTTTTTTTTTAGATAGCTAGGGCGCCTCCAGGAGGTTTTCACTCTCATTTCCTACCCTGGGTGCCTCCAGGAGGTTTTCACTCTCATTGCCTACCCTGGGCGCCTCCAAGAGGTTTTCACCCAGGGATCTTTTATTCCATTTTCTTTTTTTTCTTTTTGTTTTTTGTTTTTTTTGTTTTTTTTTTTTTTTTTGCTGAGGGTGTGGGTGGGGTGGAGACTGGGACCTGCTCCATTACCAGCACTGATTTACCTAGAGTTTCAACGAACTCCTACTTGGAAAGGGGATTCGTGTAGATCTTCAATCGATGCCCATTGACGAGCATGGGGATGGCTTCTTCATCAATGGTCCAGATAAGGACTGAACCATTGTTATTGCATTTTTCTACTGTATATGGTCCCAACCATCTGGTTCTTAGCTTGCCCTTGAAATATTTGTACCTTGAATCATACAGCGTCGTCCAATCTCCTAGCTGAAATTGTTTCTCTTTGAGGTGTCAATCATGCCATATTTTTATTTGAAGCTGGACTACCTCTGAGTGGACAAGGGTCTACATTCTCTGTTCATCTAATCCATTAGCTGAAGCAATCTCTCCCTCTGTCCATGGCTGAGATCTAGGTCTAGCTGAGTTTCCATCCTTAATGTGTTATATTCAAATTCTATGGACAACAAAGCCTTCTTCCCATAGACTAGCTCATAGGGTGTGAAACCTGTGGTGGTTTTCCAAGTAGTGTTATAGACCTAGGTGGCCTCAACCAATCAGTATGCCTAATCTTTTCTGATGTTGCTCACTACCCTAGTCAAAATCTCTTCCAAAGCTCTGTTACTGACTTCCACCTGTCCATTTGCTTGTGGGTGATAAGGGGTGGAAGTTCTTTGCTTAATCTTGTGGTGTGTGAGCAGGTCTTCAACTAAATTGGAGGTAAACTGAATCCCTTGATCTGTAATTAACTCTCTTGGGTAGCCAAACTTGTAGAAGATATTTTCCCTTCAAAACTCATCTACTTTTTCTTTGGTCGCTGCTTTGATTGCCTTTATTTCTGCCCACTTTGTCAGGTAGTCCATGCATACAATGATGTAAGACTTCTGTTTTAAAGGAGGGTTGATAGGACCCACAAAGTCCATGCCCCACTTCTTAAATGGCTTGAAAGTCACTTGAGGTTGCAGGGGCATCTCATCCGTTGGATTCGGTTCCCCATCCTTTGACATCGGTCACATTGGCTGATGTATCTCCTAACATCTTGATGAAGAGTGGGCCAATAGTAACGTGCCTGCAAAATCTTGAAAGCAGTCCTCTTTGTTGCAAAGTGGCCCCCACAAGGTCCATCATGACAGGTTAAAAGGATGTCAAAGACTTCCTCTTCCCTGACACATCGCCTCAAAATCTGATCTGGGCCAAGTTTGAATAGGTTTCCCCCAATCCAAGTGAATGGGGAGCTTTTCCTCACGATCTTTCTCTTCTCTTTTGAGGACATATGTGGCGGAAATTGTGATGAAACCAGGTAATTTGCTATATCAACAAACCATGGAGAGAGTACTGAAATAGCAAATAAGTGTTCATCTGACATTTGATCATCCACCATTCCTTCTTCATCTGTAGGCAGATCTAGTCTAGACAGAAAATCAGCAACAACATTTTCCTTTCCTGGCTTATCAACAATAGTCAAATCAAATTACTGCAACAAAAGTAACCATCTAATAATACGAACGTTTACATATGGTTTATTCATCAAATACCTAATTGCAACATGATCAATGTGTACGAATGTTTGATAACCAGTGATGTAGTGTCTGAACTTGTTTAGGGAATGGACTACAGCTAGGAGCTCTTTTTCAGTTACATTGTAGTTTAACTCTGCCTTGGACAGGTTTTACTAACAAAATACATGGCATATGGTAGCTTCTCTTCAACTTGTCCTAGGGCTGCTCCTATAGCTTTGTTTGAGGCATCTGTGTGAATGTGGAAAGGTAGGGCCCAATTTGGACCTCTCAAGATTGGGGTAGTTACCAACTTACCTTTCAAAGCATCCAGAGCCTCTTGATAGTTGTCAGTCCATATGAACTCAACATCTTTTCCCAAAAGACCAAACAATGGAGAGACTAGCTTGCTAAAATTCTTAATGAATCTTCTATAATGCCTTGCTAAGCCTAGAAAACTCCAAACATCTCTTACCTTTTGAGGAGGTAGGACCCTTTGGATAATAGCAATCTTGTTAGGATCCACCTGTAATCCTTGCTAAGAAATTGTATGACCTAGCACGGTCCCTTCAGTCTTCAGGAATTCACATTTTTCAAGACTGAGGGACAGGTTCATTTCAATACACTTGGCTAAAACTTTTCCAAGGTTAGTCAAATCTTCCTAGAAGTTAGAACCATAAGGGGTAAAGTCATCCATATAGATTTCCACTGAATCATGAACCAGTTCAGCAAATATGCTCAGTACTGCTCTCTGGAAAGTGGCGAGAGCATTGCATAACCCAAAAGGAAGGACCCGATATGCAAAAGTACCCCATGGACAAGTGAAAGTGGTCTTATCTTGGTCTTCCGGGCTAATTTGGATCTGGTTGTACCCGCTAAACCCATCTAAGAAAGAGAATAACTTCTTCCCTGCCAGGCCATCTAACACTTGATCTATGAAAGGCAAAGGGAAATGGTCCTTCTTGGTGGCCTTGTTCAGTTCCCGATAATCTACGCAAATTCTCCACTTCCCATTTTTCTTTGCCACTAGAACCAAAGGAGAAACCCATTCGCTGTCAGAGATGGGGTAGATGAATCCTGCATCCAGCAACTTTTGCAGTTCTTCTTTGACAATGTCCTTAAGGGCTGGATTCATCCTCCTTTGAGGCTGCCTAACTGGTTTACAATCATCTTTAATGTAAATGTGATGAGTACAGACTGAAGGGTGGACTCCCTTCATCTCCTTATAGCTCCAAACAAAATCATCCACATGGCTGCTCAATAAGCTACACAACTCTTTCTCTTGAGAGGTGGATAGGGCTGAGTTGATATTCAAGGTTCTTTCTGGGCCAAATTCCACATTCTTAACTCAGAGAGAGGTCGGATCAGCCACACAGAGATCCACTGAAGCATTGGCTCTAGTTTCCTCCACCAACTCTTCTAATGGAAACTGACGGGGGACGGATTTTGAATCAAATCCTCAATAATATCATCCTCGGTTTGAGGACCCCCCTTGGTAGCTTCCACTGTGCACAATGGTGCAGAGTAGATTTCATCCTTAGCTTCATCCTCCAACCATAGAGGTAAGTCATGTGCTAGCAGAGGTTGGGCAGGAGGATATAGGACTAGCTACTTAGACATCTACCCATTCTTAATGGTCATGCTCCCAGCTCGACAACTGATGTAAGCATCTACAGTGGCTAACCAAGGCCTTCCCAAGATGAGAGGATACCCAGTGAGCTTTTCCTTTGGCTGAAGAACCAAGAATTCAACAGGGTACTCCCAGGAATCAATGGAGACCATGACATCTTCCACAGTCCCCTCAGGGGTCACAATGGAGCGATCTGCCAACTACAATACTGTTGAGGTCTTTCTTAGGGAACCCTGAAGGTTGAGTTTGAGCATAGTGTTCCTGGTCATTATGTTAATGGTGGCTCCTAGATCAATCAAGGTGTGGGGGATTATGGTGCCATTGATGTGGACATCGAATACAGGGCTCCCAGGGTCCAGATATTTTGGACAGATTACCTGTCCCAACATCAGGTTGGATAGTTGTGCTATGACATTGATAGTTGGGGCATCTCTCTTGCACCTACTTGGGTGCCTGAAACACTTCTCTTTGATCAACTTGTTGTAGATTGGTACATCTTTTATGGCCTGGAGAAGTGGTATTTTTACACATAACTGTTTTAGTTCTCCCAGAAGTTCAGTTTCTTCTGGGGTCGGTTGTGTGGTTCCAGTTAGTCTCTCAGGAAAGGGTGGAATGGATTTTGGTTCACTTTCCTGTTTCTCTTCTTCATCCTCCTTAGGAGGAGGTTGGTTGTCTGGGAGGACCTTCCTAGACTGTAGGTTGATCTCTTGAATCTCCACAGCATAGGTAGGGCATGTTGTTTCTCCAGTATATACCTGTCGGGTCTGTCTTTTATTGGGGTTCGGGTTCGGTTGAGCAGGTATTTGGGGTTGTCTTGGAGGAGGAGGAGGTAATGGTTGTGGTTGAGTAGGTGGTGGAGGCAAAAGAGCAGGAGGAGAGTTGTATTGGGGCCTCCACCCCTGATGAGGTGCATTCCACTGAGGTTGTGGCTGAACGTGAGAATGAAACAAATGAGCAGCAGGTTGAGTATGGTATTGAGATGGATATGACCAAGGAGGAGGTGTGGACCAGGAAGGATGAGAAGGGGGACCCGAAGAAGGTATGTGAGTGGATTGATTGGGGTTGTAATAAGTTTGGGATGTCCCTTGCATTCCCTGCTGGTAAGGTCTGGGTCCATATGGCCTCCTTTGGTTCATGAAGTAGAGTGGTTCAGTGGCTCCCTCAGCCCCTTGGTACATAGCTTTAAATCCGGGTAAAGACGGAGACTGATTGGTAGGATGGTCTTCTTCACAGACAAAATGCACTTCTACGAAGTGCAATGGACATTCGTTCCTAGGATGCTTTCTAGTGCATCTAGGACAAAAGATGGCCAAAGCCCTCTCAACTTCCTCTTTCTTCTTTTGGATTCAGAAGGTATCCATTTGCATGGCAATGGTCTGTCTCATATCACTTTTGAAATCTTCCATCTGATTTGCAAATTCATTTTTGGATAAGGGGGCACTGGCTAAAAGTTGACTTCCCCTACCTCTTTTTCTGGTTGTCCTAGAATGGTTTATAAACACAGTCTTTATGTCATCATAAGGTAGTTGGTAGATGTCTCCCCCAACCAGCAAATGGAGGGTATCTAGAAGGTCTTCAGGGACTCCTCGGAGCAGAACCAACTTTAGAGATTCGAGGTTAAGTGTGCACTTGACCCTTTTATAACTGAGTTGAAACCTCTCTTCATAGTCTTCTAAAGATTCATCACTTCCCATGGTCATCTGAAATATTTCTTCCTTTGTTTCCTTTGACCTACAGTAATCTCGGTATTTGTCATTAAAGGCTTGTTGCATCTGAGCCCAAGTTGTGATATTGTTTCCAGGTAACCTCATGAACCAGCGTAGTGCTACATCCTTGAGGGTAAAGGGAAAGAATTTCAACTTTTGCTCGTCTTCTGCATAGTCATAGGTTCGACAAAGGACAACAAACTCAAACAATCAGGGTCTTTAGTAGTCAATCCATGGAAGTGAGGTAAGGCTGAGGGACTTATGTTTTTCATCTTTATGTCCCCATTGGTCTCTCGGATGGGAAAGGTGCCTTCTAATCTCTCCCCATTTCCTCCACCGTTTCTGTTTTCATCCATGGTCTCAGGAGGAATGTTTTCTTGCTCTTTTTCTGTTATAGGATCTTCGCATATCTCTGGAGGTTCACCTATAGGTTCTTCTGGATCACTACCACCAAAGAAGAGAGAAGGGTGACTTAGTGATGTGTTGGGGGTGTTGGGTAGCAATTTTCCTGAATTGTCTATGTTCCTATGAGGCATGAAAGAGAATCTCTTTTGTTGAATTTTTGTGTTTCTTTTTCTGCTTGTACATGCAAAAACTTGAAATGGATTTAACAACAAATTGTAGCTAACTAAAATAAACCTTGCTGAAATGAAAACTGCAAAATTGAAATGAAAGCAGGAGATATCTAATCTACTTTTGCTTAAATGAAATTGCAGAATTGAAAGGAAAGCAGGAAATGACTAATTTACGCTTGTTGAAATGAAATTGCAGAATTGAAATGAAAGCAGGAAATGTCTAATCTACGCTTGCTGAAATGAAATTGTAGAATTGAAATAAAAGCAGGAAATGTCTAATCTACATTTGCTGAAATGAAATTGCAAAATTGAAATGAAAGCAGGAAATGTCTAATCTACTTTTGCATAAATGAAATTTCAGAATGGAAATGAAACAACTACTCTACTCTTGCTAAAATAAACTACTTTAGCAGAATGTTGCAGTAGAAAATAGAAGAAAAACAGTAATCACAAATACTCTAATGCTTCCCCGGCAATGATGCCAAAGAGAGTGGTGAGCTCTAGTATTGCAGCAATAATGCTACAACTCCTAGGGCTCCCTTCTTTACTTTTATCAACCCAGTAGTTCGTAACAAACTTGGAAGCGACGGTGCTATATGCACAAGTACTAGCTCTTACTACAGGTTGTCACTTGATCAGCTAGCACAAGTTCGCTAGGAGCTTAAGCCAACTTCTATGAGTTCTCAGAAGAAGCTTTTAGTTGTGATGGAAGAATGCTAACTCAAAGGAGGCTATTCTACTTGCAGAAAGAAGATGAAAACTAAAAGGAAATGCAAACCTTAGCAAACCCTAGTTTTACCCACTAACCCTACTTTTGCCAGAAAAAGAGTTGAAACTACTGAAATGGATGCCATGGACTACTGTCAAGGTAAAATGCATGCACTTAAGCTACTTCTGAAGGAAAATGTGGAAGACCCATCTTTTTGTACTTTTAAGCAATGTTATATATAATTATTATGCTTGTGTTTTAACTATTTGTGACTGTGCAGAGGTTTGGTGGTGAAGGGAGATAGAGTTGGTTGTTGCATATGATGAAGAAGGTGTGGAGAGGACCTAAGGAGTCCCTAGCACCCTTCTAGAGATTTCCATTTCTATCAGACTTCGAAAAATCGCTCGCATGAACTTCTACAGGAAGTCTGCAGGGGATCTATAGGAAATTATATAGGAGCAGGCCGAAAGTGATTTTTGAAGGTTTGGAGGAGGAAAAATGGTGGGAAAAAGAAAATGAAGGTTGGATGGAGGTGTTAAAGGGTCTAAGACTCTGTCATGAAGATCAGACATGAAGGAGATGATTGGATTGGTTCAAAGGATAAGAAATCAATTTTGCATAAGAATGTAGAAATTGAAGCAGTTTGGGGAAGTATGGTGAATGAGTGGAGAAAACCTTGAGAGATGGACTGGAGTAGGTTGGGTGATGAAAGGATGATAAGCTAGAATGGTATTCAAGTGAGCTGCACACTTGCTTCTAAAAACTTATTCAAGGAGAATTAAAAAAACAGAGTTTTACCTATTTTAACCTAATTCTGCCCTAAAAACCATAAAAGTGTTGAACAAAACTTTATGGATAGGAAATGATGAAAGAAAGCCATGGAAATTGAACAAGAATAGATCTAATCATGTGAATACAACTAACATTATTTTCACCGACTCAAAATCTCTCACTAGCAATTGCATTGGAAAGCAAAAACAGTGTTTTGGTGGCAGCAAGAGTGCCTTGGTCTCAATTCATAGTCCCACAGAGGGAGAAAGGAGATCAAGGCCTGCTTGGTGGCATTTTTTTGAATCTTCTTCTATTATTGCATAAAACTATCTAATCAATCTTGAAACTAGAACAACTATTCTAATCATCAAAAACAACCTAAGTAATAAAGCAAGATTGAATCTAAACAACAAAAATTATTTCATGAATGTGGTGGCCTTTTTGTGAATCTTCTTTTGTTATTGAATGCAAGAAAAAGACATATAAATAAAAGAAGGAGGTACTGGGCACTTGGGTTGGGCCCAACCCCAAGAGCTACGGCCCCCTTAGAAAGATTAGTGTTGGTTCAAGGATGGATTCATCTTCATTGATTAAAAAAAGAAATAATCACATCACAAAACTGTCTGCAAAAGGAGCTCGAAAATGAGTTGAATACAACTACTGCACTAAAGTGCGAAAATAGTGTGTTCAATAGCTAACCTACTGAGGCTTGAGGCTTTCTTATTTATACAAGTGATGACTCCCAACAGTCCTCCTAAACTTTAGGAACTCGGCTGCCAAAACTGCAGATAACAAAAACTTCACTAGACCTGCTCGGCTGCCCCTTGAAATCATCATTTTTGGCTATTGTACTCAGAGCTGTTGATGGAGAACTCGAGGAAGGTTTATTTAATGTAGGAGACACCCCTCCTATAAGTCATCGTCCCTGTTTCTTCGAATTTGGCTACCAATCTGCTCATAAATGCCCGGTCTTGGTCCAAAAATGTCCAAAAATCTGCAATAAACACTCATTAGACTTCGTGGTAAAGTAACCATCCCCATTCACTCAATTGACATAAATATATTAAAAAACATGCACAAAACTATGGAGAATGGTGGATTAAATGGAAACAATAGGAAAAATGAGCCAATATAGTTACCCATTTCTAGGGCTCAACAACCACCTCTAGGCTTTATCGTATATCCCGCCATTCAGCGAACAAGGATTCCTAGGCCCACCGAGGCAACACAAAATCCAACTTTTTCGTAACCCATATTTTGGTTCTGAGGTTACTAGACCATGTTTTCTATTATTCACATATTCACCTCACTCAACTTCAAATCCATCCAATAATCTAGCTCAACCAAAACATGATAGCCCCATCATGAAATGGCTATCTGGAAATGGCAAGGCTAGGTTGAAAACATTGTCACACCTAGAAAAACCCATGTCATAGAAACAAATAACCACATGAAATACCATGCATGCAAAATCTAGCAAGGAATACTCACATGCAAATCGATACCTGAAAAGAATTCCACTGTAATTGCTTGATCCTGCTCTTCCTTGCTTGCTCCTTCCTTTATCTTGCCTTCTTTTCCTTTCTTGATCCAATGCCAAAGTGTTTAAATAAAATCTAAGTGTCCAAGAGTGAGAGAGAGTGAGAGAGATCCAAAATTAAATTTCCAAAAGGTACCAACTCATCTTCAGAAGCCTTTTTATCAATTAGGCCTCTATTTTCTTCATTTTCCATTATTTTCCTTCATTTTCCTCCTCACATGCAAACTATGACCTTTCACCTTCCCTTTCTCCTAATTTCCATTATTTTCATAAATGAAGTGCCAATTAATTCCACTTTTCCTTTCCAAAGCCTTAATCGTTGCCTTTGCCAATTTCCTTAGCCATAATAAACCAAATTAACACCCACACTAGAATGTTTTGCCCAACATTTAGCTTGGAATAAGTGTCCCATCAATTGTGGTTATTATTTTTCCTTTGTTAACTTTATTACATGGAATTTTCATCGAGAATGTTACATAAATGAGGCCGAATTTGCTTCTATATATACACATTTGAGGAGGATAAATAACCTCTTCTAGGTTGACTTGTCATGGGTAGGGCCGACTTGTGCTTGGAGGCTCATAATGATTTTTTGGACTCAACATAATATATTTTACATGTTATAACTTTCCCAATATGGTCTTATACAATTTACAAGGATTCTCTTGACTCAAGAAAAATATTATTTTGACATGACAAACCCTTGGAGCGTGAAATGCTTGCTTGACCTATATGACCAATAAAATGAAGAATGAAACCCATGTTTTTTTTTTTTTTGTAACATAAGATATACATATTGACATAAGTGCAATTATAATTATGATGACTGAAACTAGTTACATTTTCCAACTCTCTCTCTTAACTAGGGAGGTATTCATTATTGTACAATCAGTACAACGTTATTCTCAAATTGAAGAGTTCTCATAAGAAGAGTCAGATTGGTAAGCCATATTTAAGCATCAACATCATAACTAGAATTGTTAACATAGTATGGCCTTAACTTGACAAGCTCTTCTTGTATTAGAGCATATTGCTGGGAGGATTTATGTGAGATACCACACTACCTATTTAAAGTTATACCCCATCCAGATGTTCACTAGGTATGTACTTTTAGTATTATTATTATATTGGACTCCCAATCCTCAAATAATATTAGTACTCTTCAATTACTCTTATCTTGGATACCTGCCCAATCCTCAAAGAGTGTCAGTCCACTTCCTGTCTTCGATTTCTATCCTCAAGGAAATTTTAGATGCTTATCTAATCCTTGATTCTCCCTATTATATTCTTCACTTAGACATACAATTGTTAGCCCTAGCCTAGTGCATGACACATGATAGAGGAGAATACAATGTCCATCATCGTTCCCTCTCAAGTAGAGAAGATATATTCATTCCCACTTGATTAGGGAATATATCCTTTATCCTTCCCAAACATTTTAAGGAGACTTCGTACTCCATCTCAAATATAGAGGATATTCCTTACTTCCCTTTAATTGGCAAGTCATAACCAAAAGCTCTTTAACTTATCTTCGTAAGTGTATTAGCTACTAGTTCTTCATTGAGATGGTTGCATGGCTCCTTCCTTCCTCTTTATCTCATCATATTTATCTTATTTCTTCCTTGATGATGTGGAGCCATCTTGTTCCTTCAATCTTGTGATAGGGTTCATGCCATCAACCTTTCATATCACTTTCCTCTAGTCATCATTAATGAAGGCATTATAGTAAGCCTTTCATAGCTCCCTTTAAACATGAAAGTGATCTTCATGATTAGGTTATCTACTTGTACTACTGCCTTTTAATTCCAAGATGATGACATAAACATATTGCCTACATAATCCATTCACTCAATCCATATGTTCTTTGAATCGTGTTCAACACCAACAGTTGAACTTGCCTCAATTGTCATTATGCAATTTTGCAACATCCTTCCAGGTAGCAAAACAATATGTAAACCAAATAAATAATATCAAAATATTAATATTAATCTTACCTTATCATGATGACACCTTTCAACAAATTATTTTCTTACATGAATCCTTTTAGACCACCATCCTATCACATGATTCATCTCCATATTGTACAAGACTAGGGTACCCATGGATTGAACTTGATTACCAAGCTACAATATCTTCCTTGGAGTTGTCATTGTTAACTCCCTTTCTTTCTTTCAAAGACTATACTTGACGTTGATCAAAAGTGCTATATTTATGCCATGCAATATTGTGTGAAAGTCTTGATCTCTAGCCATTCCAAAGCATGTCAAATTTCTTATTTCAAACATCATGTAACCATATGAAAGAATTACCAACCAAATATTTCTTGTAAGATTCTTATAGATATGAACCCTACTCTAGAGAAGAGTTACTTAAAATATGCATACCTTTTCTTTTCATACAACCATCTAGCTATCCTTTCTTGAATGATCCTGCTTCTTGCACCTATCAAAGAGAGGTTTCTTTTCCCAAGAAGAGAAAGAATTTCATTATATCCTTCATGCTAAAAGATGACCATATGCATTGCTTCATCCTTCAAGAGTATTGTTTCCATACTAGATGGGATATATACTAGTCATGTCATAATGATTCTTCCTCCAAGAACCTTCCCAAAATGATGGTTCTTATAAGATCTTGATTATCCCTCTTTGCAAAATGACTACCTCTAACATTCTATTAGAAATTGATTAGATGAACTATAATATGCAATATGATCCCATTCTTCTTATTCTTGTAAGCTAAATGATTCCTAACCAAGCATCTTGATCATTTAGACTCTGATTCCTCTATTATCATATGCTTCTTTCTATGATTCCATGCTTACAAAAATCAAAACTCTTCCATAGAATGCAACAATGCATGTTATTCTACTTTCTAGTTAATAAAAGAAATACAATTTTCATAAAGAACCTGGTAGATATGGATCTTCCTTAAATAGTAAATATCCTTGGGATCTTCTCCTTTTGGCTTCTTCTTAGGTTCTCCCTTTTCTTCAACTATGTGAGCTCCACTTCTTTCCTTTCTTTGATGTTCTTCTTGTTTGGAAAATTCTTATTATAGCTACCATACTCATTGCATCCAAAGAATTGAATCTTGGACATGTATGGCTTTCCTTAGGACTTTCCAAACTTCCCTTTATTCTTCTTCTTGGACTTTACAACAAAGGCTTGAGACCTGTCATTTGATTCAATGTCATCCATTGCCTTGATCTTAGGTTTTTCCAAGATAAATTGAGCCCATAATTCATCAAAAGGTGTAGTATCTCCCTTAGAGTAGACAAATTATCCAAATTGGATCTTTATATTGTTTGGCATCCATCTCGATGTATTTGGAGTGGAAAAATTGGAGGAATAAGCTCATTGGACCGTTTTTATCGGCAAGACCCAGTTTGGTGAAACGGGATATGAAACATTTTGGGTGTGTTTTGAGACATCAAATGATATTTTTTGGGGTAAAAATTTTCTGCCCTAGTGTGACACCTTTTCATTCTATTCTATACACAACAAACTTTCCAACAGTGTAAGAAGCACATTAATTAGATTCTGTATGCAAAATTTATGCCACTCAGAAGTTGACCCTCCTGTTTTGACACCTATAGTTCAAGAGGATGCCACGTCAGCCCCCATTATTCATGGAAAAGGGGCTAGCCACGTGTTTGTGATGTACAATACTCTAGAAGGTTCTATTTTATAACTCTATTGAAGAGTTGATGTAGTCAAACTTAATCACTAGTAGGCTATCAGGTTGTGTTATAACTAGGTCACTAGGAGGAAGATGCATTATATTCTTTCGAGAGAAATTTGTTCCATAGCTGAGAATAGATAGCCATGAGAGATTAGAGGTAGAGCACACAGAGAGGATTTGTGCACTGTAGTAGCCCACATGCCACATGCATTAGTTCTTTGTACCTACAACCATATTTTTCAGACATAGAAAGAGAGTGAAGTGACCTCATCTTCCTACTGGGTTTTCTCCCGAAAGGGTTTCCCAGAGAGAATATCTTGTGTCTTGTTTGTGTGTGTGTGTGTGCTTATTTTATCATTCTTTATTTTTCTTCATAATTTATATTCACATGCATGCACTAATTACAGTTAAATCCTCAGATCTTAAAGTTTATAAACTGTAACAGTGTAGAGTTCTAACATAATATTATTAGATCTATCGTGACGAACTATCCAGTGGAATACCCATGACAGTTTATGGATCAATACTAGTTGCCAAACTACTCCAATCATGTGGCAAAGCATTTAATACGCAAATAGTCATTCAAAATAGGAAACAATTTCCCCAAGCTCTTGCAACTGGTCTCTTATTTATGAGATATTCATAAGGTATGTGTACGTATCTTGTTTCTTAGGCACAGTCCTCAAAGGTATGCACTAAGATTTCCCAAGATCACCTACTTTCTGACCTATACCTTAAGGTGACTTTCAATTTTGTCTAAAGATTAGATTTTCAAATTAGGAAACAATTTCCCAAGACCTTGCAGCTGGTCTCTTATTTTTGAGATCTTCATAAGGTATGTGTACATATATTCTTTCTTAGGCATAGTCCTCAAAGTTCTACACAAATATTTCCCAAGATCACCTACTTTCTACCGCATAATAGCCTCAAGGTGACTTTCAATTTTGTCCAAAGCTTGGATCTTCAACTTGCACTCTTCTCTTTAAGAACGTTCAACTAGATCTCTGAAATCTTCAAATCTAAGCACACTCTTATGAGAGCTTGATCCTTCTTAAGATAATGAGATCTTCAATGAAAGTTTGATGTAGTAACCTTCCTTATAAGTCAATAGGTTTTCTTCTTCTTTCCTTGTGTCCTTTTGCCAACGATTCCCTTTGACAAGGAATCCCTTCGTATGTCAATAATATGATCTTCCAGTTTCCTTCTCTTCCTTCACCTTAGCTCTAAAACCATGTTGAAGAATACAGTAGGGAAACTATTAATTCAATTCTCCTTAGCCTTAATAATTGCTTGTGAATTTAGTTATCTTCTTATGTTTCTTTATTAGATATTTTCATCAAACAATGATCAAGAGAAAAACAATAAAGACAATGGACACAAGAAGTAGGCTCTAAGCTAGGGAAAAACCCCTCCTATGGGAAAGCCCATAAACAATATCTTCTCTTCTTGTAGAAGCAACTTCAAATGAGAAAACCAAGACGCAAAACCCTAGACCAAGTTCCTCCAAGCACCAAGTTATCCCTCCAAAGAAACTCTTCCACGAAGTCAAAGTCAACTCTTAGTCAACAATAATCAACCTTCTTCAAGTCTGCTCCAAACTTAGATTTGGGCCTGCAATTTCAAAACTTTAGACTTGCAATAACTTCATAATTTTGGCTTGCAATTTTTGGCCTCCTGTAGTAGATCATAAACCTTTATCCTCTTGTACGTGTGAGAAAAAAATGTCAGAATTTCGTCTTCTCTCCTTCGTTAGGGTTTGCTCCTTGACTTTCTTGATTTCCTTCTTATATTTCAAACCTCTTCTTAATCATATCAAACTTCTTGCTTGTTTAGTATTTTGACCTGTAATTATATAAAAAATACGAATATTCCAGAAGAATAATACCATTAAAGATAAAAGCTTTAAATATTTATTAATATCAAAATCCTTGAGGTATGGCAACACCATACAGTCACTCCTTAAGGAAGGAGAACACTCCTCAAGCCATATGTCTAACAATACAAAACAATATTTGATATCTTCAATGGATAGTGTCTAGTCTCTATATAGGATTCATACATACAAGACCATGGGACTCTCAATACCAAACATTCAATACAATGGGCTTATCACATTAGTCCCTAACTACTTGTGGTCCCTTGCATAATGCAGGTTGACCACTTTATTTATTAACTATGGCCCATTTATTTATTATATTATTACATCACATTATTCCTTTGGGTATCTCCCTCTATACCCCATATTATCCCCCCTAGGTAGACTACGTTCCACCCCCCTTAAGCATGTTTCATCCCCGAAACATGAGAAGAACAAAAATAATAAGATCTACTCAAAAGAGTAGTCCACGAGTACCATGTACATGTATCTAGCCATCCAAGCTAAAGGTGAACACTCGATCTATCTATTGCTTCTCTTTCTTGAGATGGAAGTTGGTTCTTGTGGTTCCTATGTGTGATGTGTTGTGGGTGGATCGTCGCACCCCTCCGTGTGTCTTCCTGATCTGGATTTAAATAGGAAAGCAACAAATTATAGAGATAACCATAAACACAGAGATGCAGCGGAAATAATACTTCATTTCATTAATGAAAAATACTGAAATATGCTTACAAACAGGAATGGAAATAAACATCTAGGGCGATGGTAGCTTATCTCTGAGAAGAGATGTGGCGGCTACATGCCTCTCAATTGTCTTACAATAAGGCTCAAGGGCCTTTTTATTATTGAACAATAAGAGAAAACCCTAACCCGAGGAGATGTGTTAGGCCCCTACACTAATAGTGTAACCCCTTATTGTTATTAGTACAACCCACTTATTATATTGATGTACCCATGTAGTGCCCATATTGTTACTATTGTGCCCCATAGAAGCCCACTATTTTTATTATTGTGCCCTTACATTATTATTGTTATGTC
>APFE030798226.1:47869-68950 GCA_000404065.3 Pinus taeda
ACATGGGAGGACAAGAATTTTATACAAAAGCATCAAGAACTACTCAAGCGTTGAGGACAACGCTTTTTGAAGGAGGGGGGCATGTTAGGCCCCTATACTACTAGTGTAACCCCTTATTGTTATTAGTACAACCCCCTTATTATATTGATGTACCCATGTAGTGCCCATATTGTTACTATTGTGCCCCATAGAAGCCCACTATTGTTATTATTGTGCCCTTCAATTATTATTGTTATGTAGGCTCTGATTATATAATGACCCCTTAGACTCCTATATATAAAGGAGATCTTTTCATTTGTATCATCCAAGAATTGTTCATTTATGTAATGTAAAGGAGGTTTCCCCCTCGAAGAGGCTAAATTCTAAGGCATTGATCTATCTTTTCTATCTTTTCTTGAGCTGGTTTCATAACAAGATGTAACACCAAGAGTTTGTGGGCCCCGTTGGGGTGAGTTGGACAGCCAACTTCCCAGGGTCGTGAATTGGTCATATTATCTCCGTTTGATGCGCATGATAGCCTGTTAGAAAGATCTCTCCGTGGAATACGACGAAAAATATGATTTTAGACAAAAGATCACTAGCGGTAGATTTCCCCAAAAAACGTCATTTAGGGCCTCAAAACGGCTCTGAAAGTTTAGGACCCGAAAAACTACTAAAAATAGTAAATTGTGCTATAATTAAGGAAACTGAAAAACTGAAAGAAGCATTAGTGGGGATCCAAGTGGAATTAGCGGGTGGCCACCAATATCCACATGGATCATTCCTCCCCCCTTAGGAAGCAATGGTCCCCATTGCGTTGAGTTCCTCCATGAGATGAGGGAACTTCTGGTTAACTTGGTCCCTGGTGAGCCACTTGCCCTGGTGAAGGAGTTGGCCTGCTTTGAAAACTCGATACAGTTGGATATTATGTTGGCGAGTGTGCTTGATCTATGTGTCCATGATCCGATCAGTTGTAGCTTGTTCCATGTAATCTGGATTTAACTCTGTGGGTGTGAGTTGTTCTGCAATGTCGGATGTGTCTAGTAATGGTGGAAAGTATGGCTGTAGGTGGTCCATATTGAACACTGGGTGCAGGCCAAGGAATAGGGGAATGCTAAGCTCAAATGCATTGTCTCCCATAGCCTTGGTAATGGTGTAAGGACCATATCTGAGTTTTCGATAGGCTCTGGTAAGGCATTCCTTTTTCAAATGCAACCAGACTTTGTTGCCCGCCTGAAACTTGTGTGGCACCCGATGTTGATCATGTCGCTACTTGTACTTGGCAATTGATTTCTCTAGAAGGTAATGGACCTGCTGGCGAATATGTTGGATGTGCTCAATGAAGTTGTTTGCCTTATCTATTTCGGATTGGACATGAGGCGAATCTACGTGAGTAGCTGCAAATGGCATGGCCACATCGATGGGACATAGTGGCTAGAATCCCAAGCCCACTTGAAAAGGGTTGTGGTCAGTCGAGCTGTGGAGAGCCCGGTTGTAGCTGTGCTGAACATAGGGGAGGATCTCGTCTCATGTGCATGGATGCTTTGAGTTGTACATGCGCAGAATGTGTACGATCATCTTGTTGACGACCTCTGTCTAGCCATAAGTTTGAGGATGGAAATCTATGGACTTAGTGAGTTTGGTGTCTAGCATCGACCAGAGACTGGACCAAAATGTACTGAGGAACCTGCTATCCCGATCTGAGATGATAGACTGTGGGATCCCAAAGTGTACCCACACTCGTTCAAAGAAGAGTTTAGCAGTGGCTTCTGCTATGATATTCTTCTTGCAGGTCGCCATAATGGCCATCTTCAAGAACCTGTCGACGACCACAAAAACACAATAATTTCCATGCTTAGTGGAAGGAAGCCTGACATGTAATCCATGGAGATGGATTCCCAAGATTGATTAGGGGTAGGCAATGGGGTATAGAGGCCTTGCTTCTTGATGGTCGGTTTGGTAATGACATAGGAAATGCATGATCTGATGTACTTCCCGATATCCTGTCGAAGATTCAACCAATAGAAATACTTCTGCAATATTGCCACCATTTTTTTGACCCCGAAATGCCCAACAATCTGACTGTAGTGTGCTTCACAAATCATCTTGGCACACTCGCTTGAAGGAACACAAAGGTGACCGAGGTGGCATAACAGGTCGTCCTGGAGGTGAAAATCTAAAACATGCTGACCCTCCAAGAGTGTCTGGTATGTGTGGCCAAATTCCAGATCACTTTTGTAGAGAAGTGGCCAATCAAAAGCCTCGTGTCCACAAGAGTTGAGCATGGTGGTTAATGCCATGATCGGCGGTTGACTGAGGCAATCTGCAACATTATTGGTGCTGCCCTTCTTATACTTGATATTCCAATGGAACTATTGCAGGTATGTGGACCACTTCTGATGGCGATCATTTTGCAATTTCCCTTGGGTCTGTATGAACTGCAAGGGTTTGTGATCTGTGTGGATGACCGTTTCCTTCCCCAAAATGTAATGCTTTCATTGTCGGTAGGCCTGCACAATGGAATACATCTCTTTGTCATAAGTGGGATATTTCTTGAATGTGTCTGAAAGTGTCTCACTGTGATATGCCACTGGATGTCGGTGTTGAGTATGGATTGCCGCAATAGCATAGTCAGAGGCATCTGTCTCGACCTCAAATGGTTGTTGCAAGTCTGGTAATGCAAGAACTTGTGCTGAGCAGAGGCGATATTTCAACTCTGTGAATGGCTTCTGTTGAGATTTGGACCAAAACAATTTTTCTTTCTCTCCTCCCTTGGTGACTTGACTCAAGGGCCAAGTGATATGAGAAAATCCCAACACGAACCTGCGGTAGAAGTTGGCAAGGCCTAGAAAGCTGCGAAGCTCTATCGGAGTGGTTGGAGATGGCCAATCACGAATGACTTGGATCTTGGCTGGATCCACATGCACCCCCTGTTCATCAATAATGTATCCTAGATACTGAACCTGGGTCATGCCAAAAGTGCATTTCTCCAAATTGGCACATAACTTGTGTTGCTGCAGTGTTTGGAGAACCCGTCGAATGTGGTGGAGGTGCTCTTCCCAACTCTTGCTAAAGATCAAGATGTCATCCAAGTATACCACTACAAATGAGTTGGTGAATGGCTGCAAGATGTCATCTATTAGCCTCATGAAGGTTGCAGGAACATTCTTCAATCCAAAAGGCATAACCAACCATTCGAAAAGGCCCTCCTTGGCTTTGAAGGCATTCTTCCACACATCGGAGGGTTCGATTGGTACCTAGTGATATCCTGACTTCAAATCGATCTTGCTGAAATATTTTTCCCCCTTTAGTTGGTCCTGGAGGTCATCAATCCGTGGGATTGGATACCTATTACGGACAGTGATATTGTTTAGCACCCGATAGTCAATACAGAGTCTCCAAGTCCCATCCTTCTTTTATACCAGCACGATCGGGCTCCCACAAGGCGATGAACTTGGATGGATGTGACCTTTTTGCAGTAGCTCTTGAATCTACCTCTTGATTTCATCCTTCTCCAGAACAGAGTGCCGATAGATTGGTCCATTGGGCAGTGGCACACCTGGGGTCAGATTAATGGAGTGCTTGACCTGACAATGCAGAGGAACCCCTACGGGGGAGGTGAATATGTCCTCATACTCCTCCATGACCTTGTCCATCTGTAGTTGTCGTGCGGAGCGGCCCTGTCTGGAGGTCGTGGCCACCGTCTTCTTCTTTTCTTGAGGGCGTATCATCAGGTAAAAAAATTTCCTGGTTTTGGAAATGAGCTTACTGCATTGTTTTGCAGTAACCAAAGAGATGTAGGCTCTGCTACCTCTGGTATTATGTACAACTTATTTCCCAAAGTAACAATAACAACACAAGGCCTTGATTCATACACAGCATGTCACTTCCACAAGTATGGTTGTCCTAATAACACATCACAAACTTCAAGGGGAGCAATGTCACACAATACCTCATTCGTGAAGGGCTTGATGTTGTATGGAAGGCGACACTATTGGCTCACGCGCAGATCCCATCCTTGGTGCAGCCACCCGATGGTGTGTGGTTGTGGATGTGTTGTGGTCGGTAAGCCCAGCCGCTTCATGACCTCTGCCAAAATGAGGTTATTTTGGATCCCGCTGTCAACATTGAACTGTAGTAGGGAGCCCTTTACCCACATCTAGGAATGGAAGAGACACTCCTCCTCCTCTGGATCTTCGGGTTCCTCCTTCTGGATCTTCGTGGTGGCAATGGTGGCATTGGGCTCCACATCGATAATCTGCTTCGCTTTGTCATTCCCCTTATCAGGTTCTGACTCAGAGTCAAAACATGCATCTGATTTTGAAACCTTTAGCTTAGCCACCAGTGACTGCTTGGCCCAACACTCACTTGTGTTGTGAGTGGAGCTCTTATGGAACTCACACCACTTTCCTATGTCCTTTTTCAGCTTCACGAAGCTGTTCTTTGCTTGCAGCTTTGGCGGGTTGTCTTGGGCTGCCCTGCCTTGGCTTTTTCCTTTGTTCTGCGGTTTGGGGGAACCTTTCCCTTATTTTGGATTGACAAACCCAAAGTCTCGCTTCTTATCTTTAAGCTTTTGCTCGACCTTGATGGCATATCGGTATGTCGTGTTGATCAAGGAGATGTTCAGGAATTATGTTTCTTCCTGGATGTACTTATGCAGGCAGCCACGTTATTTGAGTACTAAATGCCACTCTGTATCCTTGATACCCAACTTTGTGCAAAGGGTATGGAAAATATTGGTAAACTTCAGTACGTCTTGGTCCCTTCCCTGCCGCAGTGTGGTCCATTTTATGTATTGATCCTCATAGCTTCCAATAGGGTAGTACTGCTCCTTGACGACATCTCGGAATGGATTCCAAGTCAGTGTGACTGAAAATAGTGAGCCTGTACTTTCATCCTTCTGCTCGCAGTAGGTTTCCCACCAATCCTTGATGTGGGGGGCTACTTTGAGAAGAGCGAAAATAATCTTTTCCCGACTGGAAAAATCATGAACATAAAAATAACCCTCTAGCACATTTAACCATTTATCGATGGCATCTACGTCTATCTGACCCTCGAATATGGGGATTTCAAAATTAACTTGCACCTTAAATGGTGTGGCGTTTCCAGAGTTGTTGTTGGAAGCTAATGCGTCACCCCTGGGTAGCCGCTGAAGGATTTGGGCAAAGTTGTCCATCATCGCATTCCTTTGTTGCTCGAGGGCTTCTTCGAGCAAGATTTTGATAGGATATCCTCCCCCCTCGTCTTTCTTTTCATCCGCCATGGGAGGCCGTCAGGATTTGTGAGGCTAGTCTTGCAAAGGTTCGACCAGTTCAACCCTAACTCCTTATATCCGGACCTCGTTGGGGACATGCAAGGAAAAATAGAGAAGAAAAGTAGACTGCTGTAATACCATTGATCCGAATTTAAACAGGAACGCAACAAATTATAGAGATAACCATAAACACAGAGATGCAGCGGAAATAATACTTCATTTCATTAATGTAAAATACTAAAATATGCTTACAAACAGTAACGAAAATAAACCAGCTAGGGCGATGGTAGCTTATCTCTGAGAAGAGATGTGGTGGCTACATGCCTCTCAACTATCTTACAATGAGGCTCAAGGGCCTTTTTATTATTGAACAATAAGAGAAAACCGTAAACAACCAAAACCCTAACTCGAGGAGATGTAACACCAAGAGTTTGTGGGCCCCATTGGGGTGAGTTGGACAGCCAACTTCCTGGGGTTGCAAATTGGTCATATTATCTCCATTTGACGCGCATGATAGCCCATTGGAAAGATCTCTTCGAGGACTACGACTAAAAGGACAATATTAGACAGAAAATTGTTGGCGGTAGATTTCCCAAAAAATGTTGTTTAGGGCCTCAAAATGGCTCCGGAAGTTTGGGACCCGAAAAACTGCTAAAAATAGTAAACTGTGCTATAATTAAGGAAACTAAAAAAATGAAAGAAGCATTGGTGGGGATCCAAGTGGAATTAGCGGGTGGCAACCAATATCCACCTGGATCACTTCCAGGGGTTGTCTTCCTCATTGCTAATTCTTTTCCACCTTGCTGGTTGATGTCTTATTGGGTCGTATTGGTGGTTATATGTTGAATTTTTAGCTGATGGTTTATGTTTCTTCAATTCCATACCTGATGGAGCCTAAGTGGTATCAGGTTCCTTTTGTGGTACTTTCTTTTGTTGCTTGTCTTCCATTATTACTTCCATTGCGGACTCCTCATTTGATGTGTTAGTACTTGTAGATTTTTTTGCATGGGCCTCCTTGGACTCTACATGTTTACTGATGGAAATATCATGTAATGTAATTTTCTTCTTTTTATACCAAAGCTTCAAGAATTTATTTTGCACATTAATATTGATAGTACTAACGAATTCCATCCTAGGGTGTCCAAAAAAAAAATCCACATCAACCATATTTGAAGCATGAAAATCAAAATGCAACACATACTTATCTATAGAAATGTTCAAACCTTTATAAATTTGAACATCCTCATTATCAACCTATGTGTTTTCAATATGTTTTGTTGGAACTTGCAATTTTTTTGCCAAATTAACATTGATAAAATTATGCTGGCAACCATGATTGATAGACACAATGATATTCTCTTTATAAATACATTCTTGAACCTGTAAAATAGAAAGAGTGATATAGAATAAGCCTTTATGTCTCTTAGTGTCCTTATTTCCAACATAAGACCACTTGTCCAAGAAGACTTTTTTGAAGTCTTCATCAGAAAGAGCCATCATCTACTTAGAGCCAAGTGAGTTCCACCATATTATAGCCTCATCTTTTGATTTTACATATGTTACCAATCTCCACATATGGTAGTGTGACTTCACCCATTTTAGGAATTCTTTGATAGTATGACCATCATATTTTCCTGTAAAAATTAGCTCAGTAGAAGCCATGAAGTCAAATGAAAAAAAATTACCTACTTTATACGACAAATTTAAAATAGCCACAACTTTGGTAAATATGGATCAGAATCATTATTATAAAATATTTTTGGAATTTGAATAACCATTTTTCATCTTCCCATGTGATTGGAATCATGAGTTGGGCACTCTGTGAACTGAAATCTACGTTGCAACAATTTGGTCGTCACAAAAAATTTTGAAGAAAAAAAAAAGAAAAAAAGAGCTCATATATGTAATTAGTTTTATGAAATTCTACAAAGAAAGCTGAAAAAAATGACTAGAGATCTGTCGTCCATGATTTTGCGTCAGAAAAATTCTATAAAACAACTAATTTTAAATCCGCCATATCTCCCTCATCCGAACTCTGATTTAACGATTTGTTTTTTTGAATTGGTGTATTTTTTCATAAGGAAATCAGGTATGTAATTTGTTTTTAAAAAATTTGAACCAAAATTTCTATATATGATCTGCGAACGTGTCACCCTAATTTTTCCAAAAATATCCTGCAAAAAAGGAAAAACAATTCTCCCTACTTTGCCCAAGAAAGAGCTCTGATACCAATTGTAGTATATCTAATTTGAAATTATATAAAACACATGAATATTCCATAAGAATAACACACTTGATGATAAAAGCTTCAGATATTTATTAATATCCAAACCCTTGAATAAGGAAGACAATCCTCAAGCTATATGTCTGACAATACAAAACAATACTCGACATCCTCAATGGATAGTCTCTAGCCTCTATATAGGATTCATACATACAATACCATGGGTAATTACCATGAGAATCTCAATACCATACATTCAATACAACGGGCTTATCACATTATTCCCTAACTACTTGTGGTCTCTTGCATAATGCGGGTTAACCATTTTATTTATTAACTATGACCCATTTATTTATTATATTATTACATCACATTATTCCTTTGGGTACCTCTCTTTGTAACTCATATTATCCCCCTACGTATACTACAACTTGTGTGATCGAATTGGTTTTAAATTAGGTTGAGTATGTTTCTATATATACACATTGAGGAGGCCAAATAACCTCTTTTAGGCCAACTTGTTCTTGGAAGCTCATAAGGACGTTCTAGACTCAAAACAATATCTTTTACATGTTACAGCTTACCCAATAAGGTCTTATACAATTGAAAAGGACTCTCTTAACTCAAGAAAAATATTCTTTTGGCATGACAAACCATAGGAGAATGAAATGAATGCTTGATCCAAGTCGACTCAACTCCCAGATTTAACCAAGATCTTTTACTTTCGTGATGTTGTTAGAATAGAATTTAAAAGAGCATAAAGGAACATATATGCATGCTATAAAGAAGAGGAAACATGACAAGAGTCAGCAACATAAAACCTAAGATGTTGATAACGAAGTTCGTCCAGTGTGGACTACACCTCCAGGCTCGGTGTTAACATGGTGTTGGCTGCTTCATTCAGTGTTGGAAATAGTGAAGATGTACATGGACTACGTTTTCTGTCATACAAGGATATGTGCCCTCTACATGAGCGGCAAAGTCTGTCCACGAGACATTCTGCTACAGGAACTATCACTAACAATAGACCTCTTATCAACATGACATAAACTGACACATGGTGATAATGAGTATCTCAGCATCATGTCATCAAAGGGATCTCAACCAAAACACCCATGGTGACAATGAGTATCCTGCCATCATGGCAACAAAGGGATCTCAATCGACACATACATACAATCCATGATGAATACATCTCACATAATATAGACACAAAGATCTCACATCATACATCAAGTAGGAATCAAAACAACATAATACATCTCACAACAAATAATCAAAGAAGTACATGACAACAACACTCCATATACCTCAACTTTGAAGCTGACCGAAGAATGGAATGCTCAGCTACTAGATCTGAATGCACCATCAAAATTGTGGCATTGAATGGCATAAGATCGATGGTCCACACTCTGAAATCTAACACCATCATCCCAATCTAGAAAATGGGTGAAATGTAGAAGGCTCAGATGCAAAAATTGACTTCACCACTGAATTTTTATCATCGAGAGGTGTAAAATCAACTATCCATTTTCTGAATTCCGACACTGGCAAAATCTGGGCCTGTAGGAATCTTTTAGATTCCCTCGTAATTCTCCAAAGATTCCCTCCTATGGGTTGAATGGAGATATTTAACTCAAATCAGAAAATTGATCCCACCATTGAGATCCTTGTGAAATTCTACGAATAATGAGTATAAAGTTGGTTGCATTCTAGATTTGGGAAATTTCAGCCTCTAAGGAATATGGAAGATTCCCTCAAGATTATCCTCTGCTGGGAATATGAAAATATGCTGCTCAAAAGGCGAATCCGACCTCACTGTAGCATTTCTTGCGAAAATCTGAGAAAAATGACTGTAAACTTGATTACATTATGATAAAATGTTTTTTTACCTCCCCATGGAATCTTTAAGATTCTTTGCAAAAACCTTGTCTCGAAAAGCATGCCATCATGGTTCTGCCTCTATAGACTATGTCATGGTTCCACTGGATCGTGGTTCCGTCACTTAGCGTTCCGCTCCCCGAACTCAGCCTCCAATCTGTCTTTGTTTTGCTTCATGACTCCATTGGCCTTCTTCCCCAACGTTGAACAATGGAATTATGTTTAAGTAAGAAACGGTTGGTAGATATTACAACCATGAGATGTTGGCCTAATGATGAGAGAAAAATTTGGTTTGGGCGGTCGAGGGTTCCAGCCCCACTGACTCCAAATAACAATGTGTTAGTTTTTTTATATAATCATTGATTGCCAATACAATTCGGTAGCAACGTTTTATATGGGCGGTTAGCACCCAACATAGTCGACGGTTAAATAATAGTTTGGGCAATGCTACATTTGCGTTGGCACGGCTACAACATGTGTTGGCAGCTAACACAATATGTGTAACATTTTATATGGCATATTGTTTGGCACGTGGTTTTGTTTAACCATATGATACATATGTGGTTACATTTGTTATAACCATTAAATAACAAACCCACTCACCATGCTATATTCGTTGGTTGAATAATGACTTTTGTTTTTATATTATGGTATTGCTTTTAATATATGGTTTGTAAACCAAATTTTATATAGTTTTGTTTTATGTTTTTTGTTTTGTTTTTTATGTGGGATTTTTAATATTGCTTTTTTTTGTCTTTTTGCAGGGATAAGGAACCAATGGATGAGTACCAGGTGTCAATGGCTAATAAGCCATTAGTCGACTTCCATGTAATCTATGGGTCCCACCTGCTCATTGGGATGCCATGTGGCACTTTGTGGGCCCCGCTTTTTCCCCATCTTGACAAACTTTAAAGAGCCCTAAGTTGGTCATATAGACTCAGATTGGAGTGTCATTCACACCGCTGGAATCAGGATGACGAGCACTTCGATCTAGACCTGGTTTGAGAGAAATCTGACCACTTTAATTTTTGACCATTTTTTAGCCCTCTTGGACTTTTGCACATGTCTGGAGCCACCTGCATCAATCCTCCCCACTGAGGAGATTTTGGTCCTCCAAAAGCATGAAAAATAATCTGCCACTTCTTTGTACCTGGTCTGCACTTACAAGTGTCTGATGAGTCACCATTCCTTCTCCTTCACCCTTGTCCTTCGGAGCCATAAGCAATGAGCCAACACCTGCCACCCTCTGCAAACCTATAATACATTTTTTTGCAAATTACATGCTTGACTTACATGGCCAACTAATCACCCAAGCATCCCATGTTTTCCATGATTATATAACACATACCCGGTGGTCAAGTTTACATCAAAATGGAAACAATACCCTAGCTATGAAAACAAGGCCAAAATATCATTGTTGCTTCAACAAGTGATGGAAAACACATCATCACTGCAACACATGATTTACAAAAATAAGGCCAAACACTATTGTTGCTTTAACAAGTGATGAAAACACAACATCACTTTCATAGTTTTAAATGCAACACAAAATAATTCCAGACATCATTGTTGTTGCAACAAGTGATGGAAAACACATCATGACTTTTATAGTTTAAAATGCAACAAATAATTTTAAAAAGCACGACCATGACAAGCTAACATATCTAGAAACCATTTTTCACTTATCACTGTGAATGGGTTATCCCCCTGTGGTGGTTTTGCTTGTCGAATGACTTTTTCAACTGGCTCATGCATCAACACTTTGTCTTTAAGGCGCTGCTCTAGATGGAGCCTCCAACACGTGGCTCTTTGATGGACACCTCTATCACAATGACTTCAATATGTCTTCTTTCTCCATATTTGCTTTACCTTCTTCTTTGCCTGCTATTGAGAGGGTCTTTCATGCCTCATCCTTTTTCGTGTTGTCATTCTCTTCCAAAACTCAACAAATGTATGGTTATGTAAACCACAAAAAGTACATGTTTTCTGATGTCACATTTTACGATCATCATTAACAACATGATTGTAATCAAAATGAACATTCAAATATTGAGACTTATTATACCTTGTTGTCTCTGGTGTAATTATGGAGATGAGAGCTTGCCTCAGCTCTTTACCATGGGATGATGGCGATGTGTTCCCATCATTCTCTTTCCTCAATGATTTCAAGGATGTCTTGGAAGCATATGAAACCTTCGAGCATTCTCCTTCGATGTATCCCAAGCCTACAAATCGAGGTCTCTCCACTATCGAGTTAGAAAGAACTGATGAGGGCTTCTCATCATTTGTTGTTGGTGGTTCATTGGCTGTCTCAGCGGATTCCCCAACTTCCTTTTCGACATACCCAAGTCCTACCTGACAAGGTAATTCCATTACTTTGATGGGGTTGACAATGCCTTGGCCATTAATGCCCAAGCCTTTTCCTTCATACCCATTTTCTTCAACAGTTTGGAGCCAATTCCTGTGCTATGATTTTCAAAAACAACGAAACCATTTTTTGCAGTGGTTTGAAACGTCGATAGAATGAACACAAAATTGTGGATAATCCAGATCATACCACTGCAAAAAACTTCCACAGAAGCCTAAAATCTAACAAAACCATTATCAGGAAACATACATGAATTTGGAGAATTAATTTTTACCTCACATAGGTCACACTGCAGCTTTTCCAAGGCCTCGTCCTTAGCTTGCAGCTGCCGTAGAATTTTTTTTTTCTCCTCTTTCTCTCCTCTAGAAGCATCTTCAATTCAACGTTATCTGCTTGAAGACTCTGGTTGTTGTGCTTCAGTTCTTCCAGTCCTCTTCTGTGGCTTGCAACTGAAGCTGCACCCATTGCTTTTCCTTTGTCTCTTTTTGTAGATCTACATACATTATTTCCACCTTTTTGGAAATCCTGAGCATGGTCTCGTACATCGATTTGTCTTCCTCCATCGTTACATGTCCCATTGTTCATGCTTGCAATTCACATCCAGGCAAAGACTACTCCGATACCAAACTTGATCCAAGTTGACTCAACTCCCGGATTTAACCAAGATCTTTTACTTCTGTGATGTTGTTAGAATTGCATTTAAAAGAGCATAAAGGAACATATATGCATGTTGTAAAGAAGAGGGAACATGACAAGAGTTAACAACATAAACACAAGATGTTGATAATGGAGTTCGTCCAGTGTGGACTACGTCTCCAGGCCTAGTGTCAAGATGGTGTTGGCTACTTCACTCAGTGTTGGAAATGGTGAAGATGTACATGGACTATGTTTTTTGTCATACAAGGATATGTGCCTTCTACATGAGTGGAAAATTCTCTCCACAAGACGTTCCACTACAGGAGCTATCACTCACAATAGACCTCCTATCAACATGACATAAACTGACACATGGTGACAATGAGTATCCCGACATCATGGCATCAAAGGGATCTCAACCCAAACACCCATGGTGAAAATGAGTATCCTACCATCATGGCAACAAAAGGATCTCAATTAACACATACATACAATCCATGATGATTACAACTCACATGAAATAGACACAAAAATCCTGCATCATACATCAAGCAAGGATCGAAACAACATAATACATCTCACAACAAATAATCAAAGAAGTACATGGCAACAATACTCCATATACGTCAACTTTGATGCTGACTGGAGAAGGAATGCTCAGTTGTTGGATCTGAATGCAGCATCAAAATCGTGGCGTCGAATGGCATAAGATCAACTGTCCACACTCTGAAATTTGACACCGTCACTCCAATATGGAAAATGGTTGAAAAATACAAGGCTCAGATGCAAAAACTAACCGCACCATTGAATTTGTGTCGTCGAGAGTTGTAAAAACGACTATCCATTTTCTGAATTTTGACACTGGCAAAATCTGGGCCTGTAGGAATCTTTTAGATTCCCTCGCGATTCTCTAAAGATTCCCTCCTCCGGGTTGAATGGAGATCTGCAACTCAAATCAGAAAACTGATCCCACCATTGAGATCCTTGCGAAATTCTGAGAAGAATGAGTATAAAGTTGGATGCATTTTGGATCTGGGAAATTTCAGCCTCCAAGGAATCTAGAAAATTCCCTTAAGATTCTCAAAAATTCTCCTTCGCTGGGAATCTGCAAATCTGTAACTCAAAATACGAACCTGACCTTGCCATAGTGTTCCTGGCAAAAATATGAGAAAAATGATTTTTAACTTGATTACGTTATGATAAAATATTTTTTACCTCCCCATAGAATCTTTAAGATTCTTTGCAAAACCTTGTCTCGAAAAGTGTGCCATCATGATTCTACCTCTATAGACTGTGTCATGATTCCACTAGATCGTGGTTCTGTCACTTAGTGTTCTGCTCCCCAAACTCGGCCTCTAATCCGCCTTCGTTTTGCTTCACAACTCCATTTGCCTTCTTCCCCCATAGCTGAGCAATGTCATTGGGTTTAAGTAACAAATGGTTGGCAGATATTGCAACCATGAGTTGTTAGCCTAACAGTGAGTGAGAAAAATTTGGTTTGGGCGGTTGGGGGGTTCTAGCCTCACTGACCCCAAATAGTAATATGTAGTAATATGTTAGTTTTGTTAGGTAATCGTTGATTTCCAATACAATTCGGCGACAACATTTTATATGGGTAGTTAACACCCAACATAGTCAGCGGTTAAACAATAGTTTGGGCAACGTTACATTTGCACTGGCACAATTACGGCGTGTGTTGGCAGCTAACACAATATGTGTAACATTTTATATCGCATATTGTTTGGCATGTGGTTGTGTTTAACCATATGATACATATGTGGTTACGTTTGTTATAACCATTAAATAACAAACCCACTCACCATGCTATATTCGTTGGTGGAATAATGACTTTTGTTTTTATATTATGGTATTGCTTTTAATATATGGTTTGTAAACCATATTTTATATAGTTTTGTTTTATGTGGAATTTTTAATATTTTCTTTTTCTTTTTACAGGGATAAGGAACTAATGGGTGAGCACAAGTGTCAATGACTAATAGGCCATTAGTCGACTTCCATGTAATCTGTGGGTCCCACTTGCTCATTGGGATGCCATGTGGCACCCTGTGGGCCCACTTTTTCCCTGTCTTGACAAACTTTAAAGAGCCCTAAGTTGGTCATACAAACTCAAATTGGAGTGTAGTTCACACCACTGGAATCAGGGTGATGAGCACTTCGATCTAGACCTGGCGTGAGATCAATCTGATCACTTTGAATTTTGATCATTTCTAAGCCCTATTGGACTTTTGCACGTGTCTGGAGCCACTTGGATCAATGCTTGACTTAGATGACCAATAAAATGAAGCATTAAACCCATGCTTAAAAACAATATTTTTCTTTCTTCCTTTTTCTTGTACCTGAAGATATGCATATTGACATAAGTGAAATGACAATTATGAAAATTGAAACTAGTTACATTTTCCAACAAAAAATATGCTAAACTTGATCTATTAGTGGATTTGTTGAAGCTTTATAGCTAGTCACAACAAATTTCCAAATGTCGATACCAACAACCATTAAATAAGTGTGCATCCTTGTAGTCATCAACCTATTGTTACAAATATTTGTTGGAACCAAAGTACTGGAGACATCAATCCCCACAGGTACAAACCCTAGTCGGCACTAACCTACTCTTTCATTTATCTGTAGACAACGATCTATTGAAGACACGAATCCCCACTACTATCAAGAAACACCAATCTCTTTGTCTATGTGGCAACTTTCCCAAAACTTGTTGATTTTTTGCCTTTTCCTAAGAGAAAACTTGTAAAGTGTGCCACATGTCCAATTATTTATATACGATTCTAAGATATTTACCTAATAGACTTTGATACATCTCCTCAGACCTCTAAGAATTCCATAGTCGAAAGTGTCACAAAAAAAAAGTTACGATGAAAATCCCATGATCACTTTTTTGAAATTGACTCTCATGAGCATTCACAAATGCTAACTTCCACAAGGTATATCTCCAAGATTATAGTGAACAATAATACAATTTTTTTATGAGATGTACCTTGTGATGTCTTCTTAATATACTCCAAAGTCCATTGACTAAAACATTCTTAAAAAAATTATAGCAAAAATCCTGAGATGACTAGTTTGAAACAAATTTTAGGACAAATCACAAACCTCAAATTCCAGAGTTTATATCTCTGAAGTATAAAGAACCAAAATATAAAATTTAAGCCATATATTCGCCTCAATCCCTCCTATGTATGCTCATAATTTCACCATTTAAAGTATCTGAAAAAAATGTTATAGTGAAAATGTCAAGGTGACTCATTCCTTTTCACACACACACACACACACAACCAATTTCCTTCCAATACTTTTTCATTTTATGCATTATCATAACCCTTCATGAAAATACATGTTAATTCGAAAAAACATGACAATTCATTAATTAAATAATTAATTTCCCTATTAATTCACTTTTCCAAATATCATGAGCTTCCCAAACCATGCATTTGAAACCACCATTTTACTTTTTAGACTTCACTTTTTTTCATGAGCACCCCACTTTTCGTGTATATATATATATATATATATATATATTATATATTATAAATCCCTTTGACATCAATGACAATAATTTGTTCAACTCAATATCTATTTCCCAATTTAATGCCAATTAAGTTATGGATAACTCCTCATAGGAAATTTCCTCGTAAGTGCATTTGGATTTGGACAAACATCATTAGATCTTTGAAAAACCCCACAACATATCCCCCTCATGTGTGAGCATGATCATGGAATTCCATTAATTCCAAGCATTGGACCATCCAATGAGCACCCTTGTAGATATGTTTTTGCCAAAAAAACTAAATTTGGAAAGATAGTTCAAAAATTGTTGGAGGTAGGATTGATATATCCTAAAGGTCACTATGATGTTTATACTATGATTATGATATCATCTACAAAAAGGGCTAGGGTGATTGATGACGCCTTTGTGTGAAAGTATGAGTAAGGGTCTTTATTTTCCTTATCTTGTGCTAAATTGGATTACATAGGTAGGTTATGAATGATTTTCTAATGCAAAGCTTGTTGAACTCATCTAATGGTGAAAAGAATATTCAAATCCCCTTACAACATATATTTGGTAACATAATATATAAAGGTAAAAAGGGCATATCCTTTTGGTGCTAAAAACCTCTTTAAAATAGTAGGGGTTGGAGGAGTTGCATGACAACAATCCCCCTTCAACCATGGGTCACTCTTTCTTTCAAAACACATGAACAAATTAAGCGTCCATTTTATTAGGATCAAATGAAAAATGAAGTACGACATTTATAACTAAAATGTGATACCTGTCATATGAATAAGGGTGAAATAGTAAATATCCCTAAGGGATGGAAGTGCCTATCTATCACTACAACAATCTAGATTGACATCAATTCAATGGATTTTATCGTTGGACCTCCTAAACCAAGCAACAAATCTATGATCAAGGTGGATTTGGCCATCTTTCTAAGCATGTAGGGTCTAATAGCATTTATATTTATTTAATGTGATTTATTTATTTTTTCTTTCTACGCTTGCATTCAAGTTGTTAAAAAACAATATTCTATGATCTATATTATCTAATATGAAATGGAATAAGTTAAAAAGTGGGTAAACTCAGACCATTTTTCAATAAAAAAAATATTTTCCAAGTCCAATTGGAATTTTGTGGAAAGTTATTATCACCCCTAATCGATGGGAATTTTGACCACGACACTTTGCATTTGGGTTTTCTAAATCATTTCAAAAATATTCTTATCATCGCAATTTCAAAAAGAGGATTATATCAAGATGTAAATTTTCTTAGCTGGAAAAAAATAAACTTGCTATAAAGGTTGATTTTTGTCCACCTTTTTTATTAAACCACGGGAATCGATAAATCATTGGAGTGACATAGGTATTGGGGAATTTTATTGTCTTATTAAAAAAATTCATTCACTCTAACATAAATTTTCAACCAAGATATGTCCTTTTATTTAAAGGTTATTGTGCAAATTATATGTAGAAAAAAATCACTAATATGACATTGACTCCCTCCTAGTGTGCATTTTCATTATATGCAAGCTCAAAAAGAACACAACCCTTCAATAAATCAAAGATCAATATTCATTGTAGACTAGTTCACACTTGTAGGAATTGGAAATACTTCACACAAATATGGAATTAAAGTCACACTATTGAAACCACACTTGCATGAAAAAATAAAATTTAATACACAATTCTAAAAATAAATAAAAAATCAAACAGTTGGGATCACACTTGCAGAAAAGATAACACTCTACATAACCAAATTCCACACTTTGTGTAAATGAAATCACTTAAACACCACAACCATTATGAAATCGTTTACCAATCTTGCAACACCAAATTTGAAATCATTCAAGCATCACAACCACTTTGGAATTGCTCATTAAATGCCACTACCAAAATTGCATTAATAAATTTGAACTAAAAATAATAAGACATAACAATATCAAACTATAACAACAATTAGTAATTTGTAATAGCGATATTTAACGACAATTTGTGACAGTAGTCACAATATAAATTGGCACAACCCTATAATGGCTAAGGTTGAGTAACAACAACCTGCATTAATAAATTATCTACAAACTAGCATTAAGTGACAATAATAATAGTTTGTTAATGAATAGGAAATCAGTAACAACAATTAAATTGAGATTCCAAAAAGTTAAGTAACAACGCACAAGATAAATAAATAAAATAACTACATTACCTCTGCATTCACAACAAACCATACTAAAGAGGAAGTCCCCTCCTCCTTAGCATGGAGCTAGAGAAAGCTTATTGTCTACAACTTAATGTGATAAATCATAAATCAGGGCACAAACTTATTAATTCCTTAATTAATTAATTAATTAATATATATATGTGTGTGTGTGTGTGTGTGTGTGTGTGTGTGCATAATTCATAGAAAATAAGTGCTATCCCCCTCTCGGGAGTAGGGAGATCCACTTTTAAGGCTCCCTTTTTACATCTAATCTTGGTAATAAGAAAATTATGAAAAATGTTGAGAATTTTTTTGTTCTAAAGTTATTCAATAAAGTCTAAAGTTATTTTGATAACCGATCATAATAGAACATATACAATAAATTTGATGTCACAATAAGCTACCTTGATTGGATGGCTAACTAGAAGACTAGAAAACATAACCACCGTGACTAGATCGACCACATCATCAAAGAAAATTCGAGTCCTTGATGTCCCAAAAGACCATGTTGACCAACATCTTTGTTGAGTATTTGCAAGAATAATAACAACCTTTAATAACACCGAAAATTTTAGGAGTAATGACATAAGAGAGTAACACCATCAGAGTATGTTGAAGTAATAACTTGATGGAGTAAGAACATTATAAAATATTAGAGTAAAAACATCATGAAAATGGAAAAGGAATAACATCCTAAATCAATGGAGTATATGCTACTAAATCAATTGGTTCATCTTGTAGGCATTTTTCTTAGCGTGATGTTGAGTAAACGCCCAAAAACAACTATTTCCCTTTCAAATGAAAGCAAATCTTAATGGTTGAGTGACATACAAACTTAACATGCCTGAGTCAAAAGATAGGATAATGGATGAAAATAATGTGACTATTAAAAAAATGGAAAAAAAGGTAGGAAAAGGGTGGTAAAAAGATACCAATATTTGAACCCAACATCTTTCCCCAAATGAACCAACCACATGCCCTCATGTAGTCTACTGATCAATCAAAATCCACTTCGAAATAGTATTGTTGGAGGAGAAGTTCATTGAGGTTGTATGCATCCACATGTTCATCCACATGGACATGAAGCCATTAAAGGTGATTAATTCTAACCACCAATATTTGTATCCTCTAGCTTAAGCTAATAGTAATGTTGATACTTTATCATAGGAATCCGTGTTAATGGAATCTGGAGTCTAAGACTAAGCCTATCATATCCACATTGTCTGGCACACTTAACATATCTAGGTACTCTTGAGAGGGCATGGATGAAGTTTAGATAAAAATATGGGTCCCTTTTATGTAATACATTGCCATAGGCCTCTGATCTAATATTGTTTCCTTCCAAAGAATATTTCCTTTGCTGGACAATACATCTAGAACAATGATGTAGGATTGAATGTTGAATAGCATCCACAATAGAATCTCGCACTACAAATCCAAGATAATTATTGTAAGTCTTGACTATTGTAGCAACATGGGCAAGTTCTCCTCTAATCCACATCATCTACTTTTGTTGATTTGTTGTTATTGCGTTTTGGGCTAGTTTCCCTTTCACCTGGTTATTAAGAAATTAGGTGAAGGCCCTCAATTGAATATCTCTAGTATATGGTGAGAGGTTAAACTTCTAATCTCCATGCCAAATGAACTCGTGCATGTAAAATTCACACAACAAATGTTGTTCTGCAAAGTTTCTTTGAGAAAAAGTCTCCAAAAATGCCTTAGTAGAGGTGAGTTATAGGATTTGTCCTCTTTTATTGCTTCCAACCAGAAGAGGATATATTTCTCTTGAAGAATAGAGGATATGAAAGGGAAGGTCCCCTGCAACTTAATGGTTCATGTGCTAGATCATACATTTGGCTTTTCTCTGGATACAAATTCTAAACTTGATCATTGAGCTCTCTCAGTTGCTTTCACTCTTCCTTGAGCTTACCCCACCTAAGCATTTGAAATGTGAGTTCTTCTACCCAATCTCCTTTAGGTCATGAATGATATTCTTATACTCACCAAGGGGGAATATATTTCATTGTAATGATAAATATAATTTCTTCCACTTGTGCATCTCAGCAACCAAAATATCAAAATCAGGATTAACATCCTAGATTTTTCCTTCCCTAGGTTGGACTACCCAAATTATTGGTACTTGAGTATCAACAATGGCATTGGAAGGTTCTTGTAGGAATTTATAGGGTAAGTTCCTCAGACAGAACACCAAAAGGACACCGCTCACAAACAGATCACAGATCAATACACCAGTATTTTGACGTGGTTAAAACCCTCAGAGAGGAAAACAGTCCACAGCCTGCGCCAACGTGGCTACTACAGGCAATTTATTAATAAAAGAATGAAAATTTACATAAGCTTCTCTCATGCACGGTGAACCTACAAATGACCCTCCATGCGCTTTAAATGGAATTCATGGACCAATCGGGTGTCAAGCCACGGATCAAGTGTCGGTAATACCGAGGAGAGAATGAACCGTCGGATCACTACATATCGTGACCGTCGGATTGTAAGTTACAAAATGTACAACGGTAAAGAAACACACTTTACCTAACTCTATACTAGACCAAGTTGAACTTAACTATTTCCTATGTGTGGGAATATCCTAACATCCCCCCTTAAGAACAACTTGGGATATGATTGAAGGATTTACAAATATGACACAATAGGAGAAGGAAGGAGGCACTAGAGCCTATCCCCCCTTAGTGACAACTTCCTGAACTCCAAGCATATATCGAAGTTTAGTGAACTTCGCCTCTGTGAGAACCTTTGTGAAGATGTCTGCAACCTGATCATCTGTTGAACAATATTGCACTTCAAGAACATGGTCACGAATGAGCTTTCTGATGAAGTGCATGTGAAGTTCAATGTGTTTGCTGCACTAATGCTGAACTGGATCTTTGCAAAGCTGAATGGCACTTTGATTATCACACCAAAGTGTAGGCGGATGCTGCTGCTCAAAGCCAAATTCTGATAGGATCTGACGAAGCCACAAGGCTTCCTTACTA
>APFE030798226.1:73209-115946 GCA_000404065.3 Pinus taeda
AGATTGTTTTTCAACAAAGGCTTTGAAGGCCAAAAATGTGTTAAATACTTCGCTCTTGAGTTTTAAGAAGTATACCCAAGTGCATCTGGAGAAATCATCAATGAAAGTTAAAAAAAACTTGCAGCCAGAGAATGAAGCAACAGGAAGTGGACCACATAAATCACTGTCCACAAGCTGTAAAGGGGCTGAGGCGTGCCAAGAGGCACGTTTTTCAAAACTGTCCCGATGATGTTTTCCGAGTACACATCCGGAACAAACACCATCTCTGCAAGATACCATTGGAAGACCTGTCACCATATTTTCTTTACATAGATTCTGAAGGGAGCGATAGTTTAAGTGACCAAATCGCTCATGCCAAAGTTTTCTCACTTCATCATTATGAGCAACAAATACTGAGGGAATATTTGATGACCCAAAGTTGTGAAACTTATACAACCTTGTGGAATCATCAGCAATGCCAGTAGCTAGAATCTGTTTAGGATCCTTAGGTCCTTGATTACAACATCGTGAGGTGAAAATTCAATGATTTTATCTTCACCTGAATGAGTTATCTGATATACAGATAGAAGGTTGCTGGATAAGGTTGGAACACATAATACATCATTAAACTGACCATTGTCTAGATGAACAGTTCCAGTCCCTAAAACATTAAGAGATCTATCATCACCAACATATATATTTTTTGGTGTTACAATCATGTAAAGAAGAAAACATGGCTTTGTTTTTGGCCATGTGATAAGAGGCTCCAGAATCAATGAGCCACTCATGAGAATGAGAAGAAGAAGATACATTTAATGCATAACCAGACTGAGATGATTGACAACGACATGCAGAAAGTGGCATTCCTGAAGATGAAGTTGAAGTTGAAGTAGAAGAATGCTCCACATGGATGTTATGTTTCTTCATTGCGGCTTCCAAGGCTTCCATCTTCTTAAAGCATTTAGATTCTAAGTGGCCATCTCGATTACAAAAGTTACAATGTCTATCAGTCTTCTTCCATTTGTTTTTATTGGTCTTATCATTTTGCTGAAATGATCTTTCATTTTGAGACTGAGTTTTCTTAGGACCCTTGTTTGGTTTAGGACCATTCTTTTTAGGATATGACTTCTTAGGATTCTTTAAATTTGGTTGCTGCTGGGCGGTTAACGCTTTCTTGGAAGAGTTTCCAAGATTAAGAAGACCAAGGTGTAAGAGTTTTTCTTGTTCTCTTATTAAAGAATCACAAAAAGAGTCAAAGGAAGGGGCCTTGTAGTATTTTTCTTGACAAATGAAAGCTTCCCTTGTAGAAAGGAAGGTGGAAACAAATACAGAGTAGGCTGGTCCCAACTTAGTAAAGATGGAATAAATAAGGTTACTATCTTCTTTCTTAACCTTAACACCTTCCAAGAGATATCTAAGGGTCTTGAATTTGGACAAGAAATCTTCAATGCAAGAAAAATTATTAGGATCCAATGTAAGCAACTCATTTCAAGTTGATGGGCTCTAATTTCATTTTTAATCCCAAAAACTTTAGTTTTAGTGATTTGTTCCAATCCTTCATGAGGAGTATCAAGTTCTGCAATATGGAATCTAAGATCAGGAGAAATAGACATCCCTATCAAACCACGTGCTTGATCTTGTCTATTTTCCCATTTTGCAACCTTGTCTTCATCTGTTGGTTTCTTCTCTTGGCCCGTGGCTATTCTGTAGAGACCTTTACTTCTAAGTAAATCTTCCATGTATGATGCCCATTGGAAGTAGTTAGTGCTGTCAAGAATGACTTGGCACGGACTTTCCATTTTTAAAAAAAAACTGAAGCTGAAAATGCTGAAAGTAAGTGTTCCAATGGATAGATCTCGAAAAATTAGGCTGTTTTAAAAAAAAGGGCTCTGAAAAAGGCTTCCGGATGAAGAAGTTATGGCTTTTGAAAATAAATTGTTGAAGTTGCCGGCAAAGTGCGCGAATGTGCGGGAATGAAAAAAAACGCCCCCACAAAATGGAGATTTGAACCCAAGACCTCTACTCTCTTAAAAGAACTTTGAGCCAATTGATCTATACAAAAATTTGAGAGAGAGAGAGAGAGAGAGAGAGGGGGGGGGGCCTTGGTTTGTGTGCTTGCCTTGAGAAAGCTCTTTTTTTCCTACAAAACAAAAACACAAAACCCAACACGAATATGCAAAGAAAAAAGAACCTTACGGCTCGAAGTTAGTTTTAGCCGGAAACTAAATATTTTTCTCAATGTTTCTGATTTTCCGAGATCACACTAAGGTGCAGGGAAAAGAGCATACGCATGAGAAAAAAATCTTCCTTTCTGTTCTGATTTGCCCAGATCGCACAGAGTCGCAGGGCAAAGAGCGTAGAAATGAAAGGTATAGATCCGGTTAAAAAAAGCTAAATAAACCGAAACCGAAATAACCAGAGAGAAAATAACAGTAAATTGCAAATAAAGACTGTATACCTCCAGATCTTAAAAATGACGCAGATAGGGCTACCGGAAACCTTTTTGCGTGAAACGAAAGGGGTTCCTCACTGGAAAAGATGCTCCGAACACAACAGAGCAGTCCTCTTGGCCCGAAAGCAGTCAGAAACAGTAGATCTAGAAAACGACAGCCGCATGCAGTTCTACCGGCTTCAGATTTGGATCACCAACGGAAGCGGCCCTCAAATAGCTCTGATACCATGTAGGAATTTACAGGGTAAGTTCCTCAGACAGAACACCAAAAGGACACCGCTCACAAACAGATCACAGATCAATACACCAGTATTTTGACGTGGTTAAAACCCTCAGAGAGGGAAACAGTCCACGGCCTGCGCCAACGTGGCTACTACAGGCAATTTATTAATAAAAGAATGAAAATTTACATAAGCTTCTCTCATGCACGGTTAACCTACAAATGACCCTCCATGCGCTTTAAATAGAATTCATGGACCAATCGGGTGTCAAGCCACGGATCAAGTGTCGGTAATACCGAGGAGAGAATGAACCGTCGGATCACTACATATCGTGACCGTCGGATTGTAAGTTACAAAATGTACAACGGTAAAGAAACACACTTTACCTAACTCTATACCTAACTCTATACTAGACCAAGTTGAACTTAACTATTTCCTATGTGTCGGAATATCCTAACAATTCTTGTGTATCATATTAAATCACTTCTCCTATAGGTTGGACTACCTTGGTTGTTGGTTCTTGTGTAACAACACATCATTGGCAAGTTATTGTGTATCAACCTGAATCTATTCTCCTACAAGATAGACTACCACATTTATTGGTACTTTAGTAATAATAGAGTCATTGTTAGGTTCTTGTGTGTCATCATTTATTCCTTTCGTTTTCTTTTCATTTTTTGTCCCTCAACCTCCAGAATTCCAATGATTTCCTCTCAAACTAGGATTTCTATTTCTAGAACCATTGGTTATTGTGGAGCAATGATGTCACATACCATATATTGATCATCTATTTGAACTTCAGTCGAGATAAGGTTCAACACCCGTGTGCTTCCTTATTCATATCCTTCCTAACTGATCCCAAATCTAATATTTTATTGAAATGCGATTTAAAATATTTTAAAAAGTGTTAATGCATGACTTTTAAAAAAACCATTTGAAAACTGCTTTTAAACTTTAAATTGATAATAAGAACTTGATAATAGAAATTGCAACAATTAAGAAAATATAACAACAAGCACATTAACACAATGACACCGAAAGTTTGTTAACAGAGTTCGGCTATCTTCAAGCCTACATCTATGGGCCTTGATCTTCAGTGGCCAGGCCTTTATTTTAAATCTTCAAAACCATAAATACATAAAATAAAATTGCTTCAGATAAAACCGTGAACAATCTTGCTGCAATCTACTCTATCTCAGGATCCTATAGCAACTCTTGGTTTTGGAAAAGGCTTCCTAGATCTCTCAATAAATTCCTTCAAAGTTTTAGTCTTGTTGCCTGTACTTGCACAAGTACTTCTCTGATGCATGAAAATACCACATGTCATCCATTTGTCGTACTGGTGAAAACCTTAATTTATAGACAAGAGGTTTGGGGATCAAATTCGAACCTCACCGCCGTTAGGTTTACATTCCCAACCATGCTTTGCATATAACCATATATTAAATGTTTTGGTGGTGAATGTATAGCGAAGGCAGATTAATGTATAACCATAGGCGTATAAGCATAACCCTTATCACTCCACATATATCTTGCATTTATAATGTGCTGGAAGATAATTTTTATTATACCAGAGGTATGGCAGGGCCACCATTAATGGCAGACTCTGCCATTTTTTTTGTTTAATAATAACAATATATCCCTTACATATATGGTGGCAACATTATAACAAGAACCTTGTATAGTCCAATCAGTAAGGTGTGGAGTTTGAAGTCGAGAGGTCACATGTTTGAATCCCGTTAGCTCCATTGCAATCTTAACAACATCGTTATGAATCAGACGAGGCCACATGTCCCCTTGGGATTGGTCCCCATGCACCCAATATGTAGCCTACCACTTTTCAATGCAACATTGGTCCATACGCGCCAATCCTAACCTACCACTTGTCAACTTCTCATGTTGTCGCATGGAAGTCAAACCTTGAATTTTAACTACATGTTGACCATTGACTTCCTATTGACTTTGACTTTGGCATTTTGGAGTTTGCCATGAAAACTTTGACTTTGAGTAACTTTCACAAACGAACTCGGTTTTCACCCGTTCAAGTTGCATTGGAATCATTTTTCCTAATATACATAATGGTGCTTTTTTCTCTTGAATCAAATAACTTGGAATTTTTGGCCTTTTCTAGATCCTTAATCATCCATTGATCAATCTTAGATCATTTCCTCCTCGCTGAGACCTTTTGGACCACCAAAAGTCTTAAATTCCATCAAACAAATGTGGGTATTGTTTTCCCACTTGGTCGTTTTCTATCCACCCTATTATGAATCTATACACTTTACTCATCCATACAACCGTTAGTAAAACATACAAACTGCAAAGTATATCGAGTCCTTTTTCACCCACATCTACATTCATATTTGCTACTAATACCCAAGCACCACTAAACAGTGATAAACCCATTAACAACATTGAAAGTATTGACATAGATGAAACCATACCCTACTTTTTTTTTATAGTTGAAATAAAAATCAACTTATCATGTTGCAACTCTTGTCGATATACAATTTTGGATTCCTTAAGCATGTCTCTCTATTTGTGATTAATTTTAATGATCTCATGCTTAGGTACTTTAGGTTGTACAAGAACATTTTTACTAGCATAAGCTACTTGTTTTAACTTTTTTATGTGAAAATAGATTTATTTGCTTTTATGGGGTGAGAATGTACAATATATTCAATTCATTTTTTGAACAAGTGATATTGATTATGTTTCCTGAAAAATATCTCTTTCCGATCATATAAATACGAGCTACCCAAGACCATCCCACATGTATCTAGTTTTACCACATCGCCTTATCCTTAAATTGAGAAGTTATTGCAAATGGTAACATACATTTCTTAGTCATTAGCAATTTTTGGTTTCTTCTCATCCAAATTAAAGTATAAGATTTACGATGTTTTATGGTTTTCAATCCCAATTGCTTAACCACTTTTTCTGAAATTAGGTTAACTTGAGATCCATTATCTAGTAATGTGTCGATCTTTGTATGTTTCATAACAAACCTTATATGAAATAACTTGTGTCTGGAATTGTTAGAAATACTAGCTTCATCAAATTTATTGGTCATAACCAATGATGTGATCTGCGCATCGTCGCCTAAATTTGACCCTAAGTATTGTTAGGTCCCTATACTACTAGTGTAACCCCTTATTGTTATTAGTACAACCCCCTTATTATATTGTTGTGCCCATGTAGTCCCCATATTGTTATTATTGTGCCCCATAGAAGCCCACTAATGTTATTATTGTGCCTTACATTATTATTGTTATGTTGGCTCTAATTATATTATGACCCCTTAGACTCCTATATATAGAAAGGAGGTCTTTTCATTTGTATCATCCAAGAATTGTTCATTTATGTAATGTAAAGGAGGTTGCCCGCTTGAAGAGGCTGAATTCTAAGGCATTCATCTATCTTTTCTATCTTTTGTGAGTTGGTTTCATAACATTGGGTATCAGAGCTGTGGATTCTAGGGTTTCGCTGCTCCAAACAGATCATCATGGCATTTTCGCTATAACTGTTTTGCTATGAAGTTTCAGAAGCTAAAATTGAGAAGAAGTCGGTCTAAACCGTGTGTCTAAATTTCAAGTCTTTTCTCGCTATATTTTCGGAGATATAATCTGAGACATTTAGGGTTTTTGCAAACCCCTGAATTACATCCTAAACAAGAGACATAGGGAAAATCGTCATAACTTCCTCTCTGAGCATCAAATTGAAATTTCGTAAGAATTTGTAGAAAGAGGACTTCATGTAGTTTTCTGTATATCAGTGTTAGGTACTAAGGCCGAAACAGTGAGATGTGGAACGTCATACAAGTTCACTCTACTGAACTAGTCTATAATCAAGTCACTGTGGGAGATTTGGCATAACTCTTTCTTGGATAATCAAATTCTGATAAGACTTGCAGGGTTAGAAAGAGAATTCAGAGAGCTACCACAGGAAGAGATTTTAGAACTTGGAGATCTAAAATTACAGAGTTACAATTGTTTCAAGATCAAGCTCCTAAAATCAATAAAAACCGAGATGATGAAGTTTGATGGAAAGGATCTGGTAAATTGGATACTACAGATAGAGAAATATTTTGATCTACATGGTGTACCATTGTTACAAAAGGTATGTATTGCATCTTCATATATAAAACAAGACCAATTTTTATGGTATAAAGGGCTTTGTTCTCGTAAACCACTTGTTACGTGGTTAATTTTCATAGAGGAAATTATAGCACATTATGAGGATACAAAGAGAAACACCTTCTTTAGAGAAACACCACAACACTTGGAAGAAAAAAGAGAAAAATGGCTTTGTTACAAAGTGGAAGGAAAAATTATGGAAACAAGGATTCTAGCCCTCACAACTATAAAGATGGAAGTGTTGTTTCTCCTAGCCTTCCACAACCTACAAGGGTTACATGACAATAATTGGAAGAGAAAAGAGAAAAAGGGTTTTGTTACAATTGTGATAAAAAAATACATTAAAGGTCATAAGTGTGCTGAGAAGAAATTATTTTACATTGATTATGGAGAGGAGGAAGAAAAGGATCAAGAAACTTCAAAAGAAGAGTATATACACCAGGAACCAACCCCAGAGAAAGAAGAAATGAATCTGACCACATCTTGTAAAGCATTGGAAATAATTACTACTCCTCAAACTCTTAAGACAGAAGGACATATCAAGAAGAAAAAGGTTCAAGAAGTGAAAGACCACATCAAGAAAGAAGAAATGAATTCGACCATATCTTGTAATGCAATGGTCGGAATTACCACTCCTCAAACTATCAAGACAGAAGGACATATCAAGAAAAAAAATGTTCAAGAAGTGAAAGATCACATAGAGCATCAAGAAATGAATCCAACCATATCTTGTAATACACTGAAAGAAATGACCACTCCTCAAAATTTAAATATAGAAGGACATATCAAGAAGAAAAAAATTCAAGCAGTGAAAGATCACATCTAGTATCAACAACAAGTTCTCCAACTTTTAAAGGATAACGCCACTTTGGTGCAAAATCGAATGAAACAACAGGCAGATCAACATCGCAATGAAAGAAGTTTTGATGTAGGTGATTGGGTATTTTTATGGTTACATACATACAAGAAAATGTCCCTCAAGAAAGCTATTTATGAGAAGGAAATGTTGGCAATACTGCACGCACTGAAGCAATGGCAACCTTACCTAATGGGAAGACACTTCAAGGTAAGAACGGATCATGATAGTATTAAATACTTTTTAGAACAAAAATTATCCTCTTAAGAGCAACAAAAATGGGTCACAAAGATGTTGGGTTATGACTTTGAAATCATCTACAAAAAAATGGAAGCAAAATGTTGTGGTAGATGCACTCTCAAGAAAGGATGAGGATGTGGAAGCATTGTTGTGCGCCATTTCTATTATCCAACCCGATTGGATAAACGAAACAAGGTATGAATGGAAGAAGGACGAAGAAGTGTGGCCACTCATTCAAAAGTTGCAGAAGATCCCAGTTCAAACAATATTGCCAGAACATGACGAGGAAGGAAAAATCATATTGGAGCCTGAAGCAGTCACAAAAACAAGAACCCGACAGCTACGAAATCGATCAATTTCAGAATATCGCATCAAGTGGAAGAACTTACCAGCTGAAGATTCCACATGGGAGGGCAAGAATTTTATACAGGAGCATCAAGAACTACTCAAGCGTTGAGGACAACACTTTTTGAAGGAAAGGGGCATGTTAGGTCCCTATACTACTAATGTAACCCCTTAATGTTATTAGCACAACCCCCTTATTATATCGTTGTGCCCATGTAGTCCCCATATTGTTATTATTGTGCCCCATAGAAGCCCACTAATGTTATTATTGTGCCCTTACATTACTATTGTTATGTCGACTCTCATTATATTATGACCCTTTAGACTCCTATATATGGAAAGGAGGTCTTATCATTTGTATCATACAAGAATTGTTCATTTGTGTAATGTAAAGGAGGTTGCCCCCTCGAAGAGGCTGAATTCTAAGGCATTCATCTATATTTTCTATCTTTTGTGAGTTGTTTTCATAACAAGTACTTAGGCTTCACTGCTGCCACAACCTTTTGCTTCCCTTTTCTGGTCCACTTTGGTTTCCTTTCAGGATGCAATTTCCAACAATGGTCTTGATCATGGCCCTCTTTCTTGCAATATTTACAAGAGATATTTTCAACCTCCATGTTACTATAGTTTGTTTTCTTCACTTTTTCTTTTCCCTTGCTCTTCTTTCTGGTTGTAGATTCTGATGATACCCCAACTCCTAACTTACTTGCTTCAATGTAAGTTCCTTGTACTGCCACTTCATCTAGGTTAGTAGGAATGAATATAAATACAGTATTATGAATATACTCGAGTAATCCTCCTATGTATTTCATTAGAGTTTCTTGAGTATACAAAGGAATATCTAGCATTAACGCCTTCTTAGGAAACTCATCTATATATTCCTGCATTGAATGAACTTTCCTAACTTTTAGTCCTTCCATTATATTAAGATTTTCCCCTATATCCCAATGGATAGAATTTCTTTCTAAGTGCAGTAATAAAATCAGACCATGATGGAAAAATCTTACTGATAACCTGAGTACCTTTTTGTAACTTACTCTACCACTAGATCAATGTTATGCCTTCTAAATGAAGCGATGTTAGCCTAATTTTGACTTCATATTCAGTGATCTGTTGCACACTACAATAAACCTCCATTCGCGTGACCCAATTGTCAAGCTTCTCAACATCAACTTCTCCATTGTACATGGGTAACTCGAACTTAACATTGAGCTTCAACAATGGTTTCAAAGTTTTAGATGGAGTCAAGAGACAAGTGATAGGGTCTTTTTGATTGCTTTCATCTTCTTTTCCAGATTGTGATGGTTGTCCTTCTTCATCTTTACATTTTGCGCCTTCATCTTTTGCTTTCTTAAACTCTCGATACATTTCTTCGACCATAGCTTGCAAAGTCATGAAAGCATATACAAACTCTGCATCAGATCCAAAGGGATGGTCAACATTTCCTTCTTCAACCATCTCTTCTCCTTGAGTTATCCTTCTTCTCGAGCCAACTTATGGATCTCCTTCAAAAATTTCTCCTTCACCAAGATTTAATTTGCTCATGGTGATCATGCACACCTATAAATCACAATTATCAATTAAGCTCTAATACCAAATTATCCCAGATCTAATATTGTATTGAAATTTGATTTAAAATATTTCTAAAAATGTTAATGCATGACTTTCAAAAACACTATTTGAAAACTGCTTTTAAAATTGAAATTGAGAATAAGAACTTGATAATAGAAATTACAGCAATTTATAAAATATAACCACAAGCACATTAACACAATGCACCAAAAATTTCTTAACAGAGTTCGCTAACTTCAAGCCTACATGTCTGGGCCCTAATCTTCAGCGGGCATGCCTTTATTTTAAATATTCAAAACCATAAATACATAAAGGAAATTTGCTTTAGATACAACCCTAAAAAATCTTGCTACAATCTACTCTATCTTAGGATCCTGTAGCAACTCTCAATTCTGGAAAAGGCTTCTTGGATCTCCTAAAAAATGCCTTCAAAGTTTTAGTCTTGCTCCCTATACTTGAACAAGTACTTCTGTGCTACATGAAAATACAACATGTCCTTAGTTTGGTTTACTGGTGAAAACATTAATTTATAGGTAGGAGGTTGAAGGATCAAATCCTGACCTCACCACTGTTAGGTTTGGATTCTCAACAACATTGTAATTTTTAACATTTTTTTAACAATAATAGGGGGCAAGGTCCCTCTAACCCACCCCTCCCCCAACCACACTTTGCATATAACCATATATTAAATGTTTCAGTGGCGAATGTATAACATAGGCAAATTAATCTATAACCATATGCATATAACCATAACCCTTATCAGTCCACATATACATTGCATTTAAAATGTGCTAGCAGATAATAATAATGGCAGATAAGTTTTGTTATACCGGAGGTAGGGTGAGGCCGCAATTAATGGAAAACTCCACGTATATATTGCATTTAAAATGTGTTGGAGGATAATCATAATAGCAGCTAAGGTTTGTTATACCGGAGGTAGGGCGGGGCCGCCATTAATGGTGGAATCCGCCAATTTTTTTGTTTGTTTAAAAACAACAATATCTTCCTTAAATATATGTGGTGGCAACATTAGAGCATGAACCTTGCATACCTCAATTGGTAAGGTGTGGAGTTTGCAATTGAGACGCCTCGGGTTCGAATCCTGTTTTCCCACCGAGATCTTAATAGACTTTTGATGAATCCAACGAGGCTACGTGTCTCCTTGGGATTGGTTACCATGAACCCAATCCACAACCTACCACTTTTCAACACAACACTGGTCCATACGCTCCAATCCTAACCTGCCACTTGTCAACTTCTCGCGCTAACATGTGCTAGTGAAACCTTGACCTTTGATTACCTGTTGACCATTGACTCCTTGTTGAATTTGACCTTGACCTTTTGGAGTTTACGCTGAAAACTTTGACTTTGAATAACTTTCACATGCAAACTCGGTATTCAATCATTCAAGTTGCGTTGGAATCATTTTTCTTAGCTCTACGCAATGGCACTCTTTTCACTCAAAACCCAAAACTTTGATTTTTGATCTTTTCTTGATCCTTGATCATCCATTGATCAATTTCGGATCATTTCCTCCTCGATGAGACCTTTCGGGCCAGCAAAAGTATTAAATTCCATAAAAAAATGTGGGTATTGTTTTCCCACTTGGCTGGTATATGTCCATCCTCTTCTAAATCTATACACTTTACTCATCCATGCAACTGTCAATAGAACACACAAGTTGAAAATTATATCGAGTCCTTTTTCACCCACATCTACATTCATATTTGTTGCTAATACCCAGGCACCACTAAACAATCATAAACCCATTAACAACATTGAAAGTATTGACATAGATGAAACCATACCCTACTTTTTCTTCATAGCTGAAACAAAAATCAACTTATCATGATGTGCCTCTCGTCGACTTACAATTTTGGATTCCTTAATCATGTCTCTTTGTTTGTGATTAAATTTTATGATCTCATGCTTAAGTACTTTAGGTTGTAAAACAACATTTTTATTGTAATTTGAATTTGTGGAAAACCTGTGAGCCGTTTAGAAACCAACGTTTCGAACTAACTTGGTGAGTCCATCTAAACGGCTCACAGGTTTTCCACAAATTCAAATTAAAATCAAGCAACCTATATGGACTCCCTCTTCAATAACATTTTTATTGGCATAAGCTGCTTGTTTTAACTGTTTTACTATGAAAATAGATTTTTCTTCTTTTATGGGGTCAGAATGTATAATATATTCAATTCCTTTTTTGAACAAGTGATATTGATTTTGTTCCCTGAAAAATATCGCTTTTCAATCATATAAATATGGGCTACCAAAGAGCATCCCGCATGTATTTAGTTTTACCACATCACACATCACCTTATCCTTAAATTGAGAAGTTATTGCAAATGGTAACATACATTTCTTAGTCACTCACAATTTTTGGCGTCTTCTCATCCAAATTAAAGTATAAGGTTTACGATGCTTTATGGTTTTCAATCCCAATTGCTTAACAACTTTTTCAGAAATTAGGTTAACTTGAGAGCCACTATCTAGTAATGTGTCGATCTTTGTATGTTTCATAACAACCCTTACATGAAATAACTTACATCTAGAACTGTTAGAATCATTACCATCAATAGATTTACCGATCATAACCAATGATGCGATATGCACCTTGTCGCTTGAATTTGACCCTAAGTCTTTTGGTTTCACTGTTTCCACAACCTTTTGCTTCCCTTTTCTAGTCCACTTCGGTTTCATTCAGGATGCAATTTCCAACATGGTCTTCATCATGACCCTCTTTCCTGCAATGTTTACATGAGAGATTTTCAACCTCCATCTTACTATAGTTTTGTTTCTTCGTTTTTCCTTTTCCCTTGCTCTCCTTTTTAGCCGTCGATTCTGATGATACCCCAACTCCTAACTTACCTACTTCAATGTAAGTTGCTTGTACTACCACTTCATCCAGGTTAGCAGGACTGAACATAAATACAGTATTACGAATATACTTAGGTAATCCTCCTATGTATTTCATTAGAGTTTCTTGAGTATACAAAGGAATATCTAGCATCAACACCTTCTTACGAAACTCATCTGTATATTCCTGCACTAAATTCCCTTTCCTAACTTTTAGTCCTTTCCATTCTATGAAATATTTTCCCTTATATCCCAATGGATAGAATTTCTTTCTAAGTGAAGTAATAAAATCATACCATGATGGAAAAATCTTATCGATAAGCTGAGTACCTTTCTATAACTTACTCTGCCACCATATCAATGTTGTGCCTTCTAAACGAAGTGATGCTAGCCTGATTTTGACTTCATCTTCAATGATCTGTTGCACGCTACATTAAACCTCCATGTACTTGACCCATTTGTCAAGCTTCTCAACATCAACTTCTCCATTCTACATGGGTAACTCGAACTTAACATTGAGCTTCAACATCGGTTTCGAAGTTTGAGATGGAATCAAGAGAGAAGTGATAGGGTCTTTTTGATCACTTTCATCTTCTTTTTTAGATTGTGATGGTTTTCCTTCTTCGTCTTTAGGTTTTTCGTCTTCATCTATTTCTTTCTTAAACTCTTGATACATTTCTTCGACCATGGATTGCAAAGTCATGAAAGCATCTACAAAGCTTGCATCAGATCTAAAAGGATGATCACCGCTTCCTTCTTCAACCATCTCTTCTCCTCAATTTGTCCTTCTTCTCGAACCAACTTCTGGATCTCCTTCAACAAGTTCTCCTTCACCAAGCTTTGATTTTCTCCTGGTGATCACACACACTTATAAATCATAATTATCAATTAAGCTCTGATACCAAATGATCTCAGATCTGATATTTTATTGAAATGTGATTTATTAGCTTTTAAAAAGTGTTAATGCATGACTTTTAAAAACACCATTAAAACTGCTTTTAAACTTGAAATTGAGAATAAGACCTTGATAATAGAAATTGCAGCAATTCAAAAAATATAACAGAAGCACATTAACACAATGACACCAAAAGTTTGTTAACGAAGTTCGACTATCTTCAAGCCTACATCTTTGGGCCCTGATCTTCAATGAGCAGGGCTTTATATTAAATCTTCAAAAATAAATAAATAAAAGAAAATTGCTTTAGATACAACCTTGAACAATCATGTTGCAATCTGCTCTGTCTTAGGATCTTGTAGCAACTCTCGGTTCTGGAAAAGGCTTCCTAGATCTCCTAAAAAATTCCTTCAAAGTTTTAGTCTTGCTTCCTATACCTGCACAAGTACTTCTCTGTTGCATGAAAATACACACGTCCTCCGTTTGGCGCACTATTGAAAACCTTAATTTATAGGAAAGAGGTTGAGTGATCAATCTTGACCTCACCACCATTAGGTTTGGATTCTCAATCGCATTGTTATTTTTAATACATTTTATTACAATAATAGGGGACAGGGTCCCCCGGACCTGCCCCTCCCCCAACCATACTTTGCATATAACCATATATTAAATGTTTTGCTGGCAGATGTATAGCGGAGGCAGATTAATGTGTAACCATATGCGTATAACCATAACCCTTATCAGTCCACATATACATTGCATTTAAAATGTGCTAGTAGATAATGATAATGGCAGATAAGTTTTATTATACTGGAGGTATGGCGAGGCCGCAATTAATGGCAGACTCCGCCATTTTTTTTGTTCAATAACAATAATATATCCCTTAAATATATGCGACAACAACATAATAGCAGGAACCTTGTATAGACCGATCGATAAGGTGTGGAGTTTATAGTCGAGAATTCATAGGTTCGAATCTCATTAGCTACACCGAGATCTTAACAAAATTTTGACGAATTCGATGAGGCCATGTGTCTCCTTTGGATTGGTCCCCATGCATCCAATCCACAACCTGTCACTTGTCAACACAACATTGGTCCATACATGCCAATCCTAACTTGCCACGTGTCAAATTGTCATGCTACCACATGGCAGTCAAACCTTGAATTTTGACTGCCCATTGACTTTGACTTTGACTTTTGGAGTTTTCCCTGAAACAAAATTGACTTTGAATAACTTTCATATATGGATTTGGTTTTCGCGAGTTCAAATTGCATTCTAATCATTTTTCCGAGCTCCACGCAATTGTGTTTCTTTCACTCGATTCCAACAACTTGAATTTTTGGCCTTTTCTGTATCCTTGATCATTCATTGATCAATTTCGCATCACTAACCAAGGATTTCTCCACAGGTTGAACATAGTTGTCCCTTATACCCCTTGTTTTTTTATTTCTTAGTTCTAGAAGAGGAAGGTTACGAGACAAGCATTTGGGTTGTCTTAGTGAGGGCTCTCAATCCTATAGGGTTCTCATCTCCTTGGAGTTTCTTCCTAAGGGTCCTAAGTTTCTTTTTAAGTTTGGAGTTTTCCTCTTTCAAATAAGCATTTCTTTTTTCCCTTGGAAAAATCTGGGCAGATCAACCCTGAAGGGAATCTTTTAAAGCCCGTCGGCCAGACTAGCAAGGCCTAACCCCAAGGACATCGAGGAGAAGAGAATTGACCTTGTGACCTCCCGATTAGCGATATACTTAACAACAGGGACTCGACCAGTTGAGCTAACAATTGGGGCTTCTCTTTCAAATAAGCATTTGATTTTGAAAAAGAGTTGGTTTTCAGATTACCTAGAATAGAGATTTCAACCTTCTTTTCTTTAGATTCCTCTTCTCAGTGATCGTCTAATCCTTAGGTCCCTTGGCAGTGGTTGGCACATCATATGGTTGGGCTACTATTTCTATCGAGGAATACTTGGTCCTCCTTCTCTAGATATTGACCACAAATTCCTTTGACAACTTATTTTTTCAAATTCATTCATTGAGGTTGTTCTTCCTTAATGGGGAAAGCTTCAATTTATGGGATCTGAGATTGCTCACTAGTTAACTCAATAGTTGTATCAACATGGAGGCCTTTTGTCTTTTCACCACCTTTTCCACTAGGTTCCACCTTATCGATCTCATCACCCTTTGAGACTTTTGTTCTGGACCAATTCCTTCTTCTATTTCCCCTTCTCCTTCATTTCCATATTCGTCTCTGCCACCTCCACCTTCTTGTGTTGGACCCGTAGTAGGGATTAAAAACTCAAACCAAATTCTCCCATGTTCTAGTGCATGGGCCAAAATATTAATCAACTCATGGTTCGTTATGAAGATATAACATGCTTGGACTAGTGACATTAGCCATGAGTCTCGAATATTCCAATAGGAAATGAGGAATGTTGAGGATTTTCCCATGGAAAAGAAGCATAAGGTGGTAATAGAAGACAACCACAAACCTCCCCTCACCAGTAATATACTTTTTCATGAAGTAGACAACCTTTTTCCAAGGGTGAGGTAAGAAAGTTCGCTCTATCCCCTTACCCTTATTCCTCACTTACTCAACACTCCTCAAGAAACTCACCTTTGTCTTCGTAATCAACACCTTCCTGCTAAACCAATTCATCCTTGTTTGTGGAAATCCAGTGACTCTCGAAATAACCTCCTATGTAACTTCAATACATACCCATCACATTGTTGAGCTCCATCCCTTCAAAATCTAGCAAAATTCAAAAGCAATGGCGTTTTTGAACCCCCTATAGTCTCTCAAAATAAGCTACCCATCTCGTGTCTTGAATATTGATATGATTCTAGGTGGTTGTGCAACAAATTAAGTGACTCTAGTTCATGCAAATGATAGCTCCTCCCATGGTTAAGCGTTTAGTAAGGGTGTTATTACTGTAACAGTTGGAGCAACATGCAAGGGAGAATGTTGAGTTTGGAAATTTCAAGGTTTTTTTATTTCAAGGCTCATGCCATAAATGGAAATGATGATGGGTAAATGGAAAGATCATGGTGAACTATGATGAGATAAGATGTGGCATGACATGTAAGCATGATGTAAAAATGTAATCACTATAATAAATGGTAGAATGATAAGGCATGGAGGGTTGTAAAATACATATTCGGAAAATGATGTGGCACTTAGGGTCATAAACTATGATGTGGCACACAACGTCATGATATGTTACTCCCTAATTAAAAGTGGATGTCATCCTTGACTGATGTGGTGGGAGGGTTATGTGCTTGTCTAATTGTCAACTCAAACCATAGTCATGAAAGCAAATGAAAATGACCTACATGTTAGGTTCTTACTGTGAAGTGACTCTATGGTGGGTATGACATGGAAACTAAATAATTTGACCAATGAAAACTACAATAGGAGTAGGTGAGATACGATGTTGGAAATTTCATGGCAAAAGGAATGGCAGAATGGTATTGGAGGGTCCCTCTACTAGAAAATGACAAAATTTTAGCACGCAATTACAGTAGTAACAACAATCGTAGTAACAAAAACATGAAATCGTAGCAACAACAATCAAAGTAACAATAACCATTGTAAAAAAACTATATCAGTCATGAAAGCTTGAATATGAAGTTGTTACTGCTAAAATTTCACTGCAATATTTAGAAGAAGAAAAGGTATAGTGTAGAAAGAAAGATTTTTCAATCGCTAGTAGTTGGTTTTTAACTGACACCTATGTAACCACACCCCAAAGGGGTTTTCATGGTTAGATTATTTTATTATTATTATTACTTAGCCATATTAGAAAATAATTTATGTGGTTGGTGGTGCGGGAAGATGCCCCTCTTCCCCAACAATTTCAAGATTTTAACATAAAACAATGCGAACAAATGAATCCTTCAAAATTGGTTTATTATACAATCCAATACAATGTACAATGGCAAACAAAGAGGTATGGGGTCTATCTATAGTTGTAAGTTTAATAGTCCCGTTGTCAAAACTTATGTCCACTTCATAAGGACCTAGCCACCTGATACAAAGCTTCCCATTGAACTCTTCAAGTATGGAATCATACAATAATTCCCAATCACCTTTTTGAAACACCTTCTTTTTTTATAAATTTATCATTCCACTTGGCATGTTGTTGTTGAATAATGGCAGTGTCTTATATGGTGTCCAAGCATTGTCCATCCAACTCATTGAATTGGTCCAAGCGGTGTTTTTATGCTATAGTTAGATCCAAATTTACTTCTAAATCAGTCTTGAGTGTCTTAATCTTGAACTCAATAGGAGAGATGGGACTCTTACCATATAAAATCTAATATGGGGAGAAACCTGTGGTGTTATGCCATGTATTTATGTATACCCAAAGTTATTTTGGAAGTCACTCAACCTAATCTCAACAGTGGTTAGCCACAAACTTGGTAAGGATGGATTCAATAACTTTATTAGTGCCCTCTAATTTCTGATTAGCTTGTGAGTGGTAAGGTAAAGTGATTCTATGGCTAATCTTGTTGGTAAGCTTTTAAATAAGATAATAGGTATATTGTGTCCCTCCATTTGTGACTATCTCTCTCAACATTCCAAAATGAAAAAAGATATATTAAAAAAAAAAGGTATGAAACATCTTGTTTAGTGGCTTTAGTGAGTTCCTTGTCTTCAACCCACTTGGTAACATAATTTTTACAAACCAAAAAGTAAGACATCTAATGAGATGGGGGATTTATGGGCCCAAAAAAGTCAAGAGCCCACTTCTCAAGGGGATCAATAACCAACTAAGCTTGCAATGATATCTTATATTGGATGGTTTGGCCCATCCATTGGTAATTGTGACACCCTTGTACATACTTCTTTCCATCCTAGAATAATGTAAGCCAAAAATATCCCATGCGAAGAACTTTATATCATGTTCTTTTATCAACAAAGTGTCCACTGCAAGGCTCATCATGACAAGGATTTAAAAATTTGTGGACTTTATTTTCCCTTACACAACACCACATCTCATGATCTAGCACAACATAAAAGAGATAATCATCTGCCCAAGAATATTGGGCACTTTATTGAATAATATTTTTTTTTTCCCTGGACGAAAGGTGGTGTGTGAACTCTCTTGTGGAAAGTTAGTTATAATTATTTGCATACCACCATGAGTGAGTGGATACTGCAAAAAGATTGATGGTTTTAACCCTATACAAAAATTATTTGCAAATGAATTCCTACAAAAACAGAAAATATACAATGGCAAAACATAAAATCTACACAACTTTTTTCTTTTAGAACCCAAAACCGGGAAACCTAGATTGATTTTTCATTGTATTCCTTTCAATGTTACAATACATTATGTGCATGTTAAATCATTCATAAACCTCCAATTCATTAACCATGGATTAGAACATCATTATAATTCCCTTGACTGGATCTATAAAATACCATGGGCAAAACCATCATGCCCAAAAAACCCAACAAAGATGCTCATCTATAAAAGAGTATTCAACAAGAAAGTTGCCATTGTTGTTGGTAAGCCTAGAAAGGAATTTTGTGATGACATTATCTGTTCTAGGTTTATCCACAATAGTGATGTCAAACTCTTGTAACAAAAGAAACCACCTAATAAATCTACCATGGGTAACATATTTATTCAATAAAGATTTGATAGTATAGAGGTTAATATGTACATAAACATGATTGCATATAATATAATGCCAAAATTTATTGATAGCATGCACAACGTCAAGGAAATCCTTTTCAGTTACATATCATTTAGCCTAGTAGGACTCAAGTTCTTGTTGATGTGATAGATGACATATGGCCTTCGTTCCTCCTATTGTCCCAATATGACCCCAATAGTAATGTTAGAGGCATTTGTTCAAATATGGAATGACAAGGTCCAATTGGCCCCTTGTAATATAGGAGCTTCAGGCACACTTTTTCAAGCCCATAAAATCATTTTGGAAATTTTCAATCCATATAGATTCCTTGTGTTTTAAGAGTGGCAGAAATAAAGGATATGCAAGTTTAGAAAAGTTTTCGATAAAATCATGATAATAACCAACATGTCCTAAAAAGTTAAATATCTATTTTTATGTCTTTGGAGCAAGAATTTTTAAGATTACCTCAATTTTTTGTAGAAATTTCTCTATAGATCAGCTAGTTCTGATACCATGTAGAATTTCTTGCAAATTCTCTACAAATCTCGTTCTAAGACCATGTAGAAAATCTGACTGTAGATTAACCTGATAATGCAATATACCAGAGAAGAATGATATAATATACTTCTACTATCAAACTTGTGAAAGCTTAAATATCGAGGTGAATCAAAGCTGAACACATATAACCATAAGAAGAAGAATCAATACACATGAAACATAGAAAATACTCAGGGGAAAGCCTCAACTAAAAACCCCGCTATCTGTATTACCATACAAGGTGGAAATATATTAGAATTACACAAAGCTTTAGCTCTCATACCTAGCCAGATCTCAGTACAATCCTCCTAGATGCTCATAGGAAAACTTGGCTTCTCACAAGCCTTCTCATTTGCCCTCCAAGCTCCTATTCCTTTCGCAGTTACCTCTCAGATGATCTCCTTCACCCAATGTAACACTGCTCTAACACATTGTCAAAACTGCGCAATCCTCAAGGAACCTTCCCTTGACTGCATGCATGATTTCCCTTTATAGGAAAACACATGCAACTGATAGTACACTATCCTTGACATTTAGCTCAACTGGGTCTTTCTCAGAATAGACATGCATGAGTTTCTGATGAGGGAATATTCAGTTATCTGGAGTACACTGGTTGAGTGCATGCATGCATCAACTGACTAATAACTCACAATTAGTTCCTCAAACAGTTTGGAACTAATTTAACTGGACTTAATTCAGTAAATTGAGCTAACTAGTTACAACTCAAATATAACTCAACCTTATCTCTTTAATTAAGGGATAATATCCTTAATTTAAGGGATAATTGTTACATGCCTTCAGAAAGACTTCTAACTTGAATTTCTCCAACTAATTAATCCATAATTAATTCCAAGTAGCTAGTGAGACTAAATTCGAATTTTAATTCAAGGACAAATTAAAATTGGAATATTCTGGATTCTATTTTTATCATTTCTTGTTGCTATTTTCAACAATTTTTCCAAATCAAATTGTATCCCTACAGAAGAAAGATAATGACCAAGTATAACTCCTTCATTCGTCATCATATGGCATTTCTTCATACTTAAAGCTAGATGGGATTGCTTGCAATGTTTCAACGCTTTATTAAGATTAGCCAAAGCTATGTCAAATATATTTCCATATGGTGTAAGATCATCCATTTAAATCTCAACACAGTCATTAACCAAATCTGAAAATATTTCCAATACAACTCGCTAGAATGTAGCAAGTGTGTTACGAAGCCTAAAAGGAAGGACTCAGTATGGAAACGTACCACATGAGAAAGTACATGTAGTTTTATACCAGTCCTTAGGAGTAATTTGGATCTATTTGTATCCATCCTTTCCCGACACAGTGTCAAGAACTTGGTCAATAAAAGGTGGTGGGAAATGGTCTCTTTGTGTGGATTTATTTATCTCTTTGTAATCAAAACATACTCTCCATTTTTCATTGTTTTTGGGTAAAATGACTAATGGGGATACCCACTGACTGTGGAATATTGGATAGATGAAATTGGTATTTAACAATTTTTGGAGTTCTTCTTTGACAACATCCTTAAAGGTTGGGTTAATTCAGCATTACAGTTAGCGAATAGGGAGACAATAATCTTTTATATAAATGTGGTGGGTGCACAAAATAGGGGGGATGCCTTTCATATTTGTGTAGTCCCATGCAAAAGCCTCTTTTTTCTCTCATTGAAGCTAAATTAATTATTTTGTTTCTTAGGGAGATAGATTTGGATTGTTATTTAGATTTTTTATGGGATCAATCTCAATTGGGACACTCATATGGTTTGGGATGGTAGTTATCAAATCATCAATAGGGTTATCTTGATTAGGTTCATTCATTATATAATTTATGAGTTGGAATGTTCATTGTGTCTAGGCCAAGGGATCGTTGATGAACATACTAATAATATCACCCTTTGTTTCATCCTTGAAACAAAGAGTCTTGCCAATCATGAGGACTGGTTGCACACCATCTTATTATGATTTGAATTTAGCATAGAAGGATTTTTCATAATCCATTCTTAGTTTTACAAGTAGATAGAGGACAAGGTTCTTTGTGGTATTTTCATCAGAGATTATCATAAACCATGACCTACAATTGATAAATGCATCAATATTAGCTAACCAGCCCGCTAAAGGCCTTGAACTGGTAAATTGAAGAGTGATAACCTGGCGTATGGGGGTGGTAATTTCTACTTCATGAACCTGTCCTCTCCCTCGGGTCGAGCCTTAAAGCGCATCCTTACCTGGTCAATTCTCCTAAAAGAACCTGGCTATGTGGGGTGGAAAATTCAGTACTAAAAGGTGGAAGCGACGTTAGGCCCGGAGGGACTCGGCCGAGGTACGAGGTCGAGGAGCTTGCTCTCTTTTCTTGGGGGGAGGGGCCCCAAGAAAAGAGAGGGCGAGAAGGATGAGAACGTGGCCTATCGAGTTCTCCTTCCTACGCGAACCTGGCCTTTTGATGATCACGAAGTTCTACTAGAAATTCTTAGTGAAACTCCGAGAAAAAGACCCTCCCCAAAACCAGTTGACCTCCGTCTAGAACATTGCCTTACACTTCCCTTCCCTGGTGTCGTCACCCCCCGCGTAGAGAGTGTCTGGTTGGCCGTTAAGAGGCTGGCTAGATAGATAGAACATCGTATCTAGAGATGAAATCTGAATGTAGGTCCCATCAAACCTATACCCTTCGGTATCGTATACCACCCCGTTGCTCCCTGTTACAAACGAGAGCCCCAGGGAGGGATCCACATGTCCTATCTACCCAAGATCAGGCAATTCCCTCCTAAATGGGTTTTTGCCTGAAAAACCAATTGAATCCATCCATATACTCTAAAAATTCTATCAAGATGACAACATCTTCAAGGATTCCCTCTAGTCGTATTTTGGATCGGTCAACTATTTATAGAATAGTGAGGGTTGGTTTTATGTTGGTAAGTCCAAGAAACTATGGGGTTTCTTTAGCCAAAAAATTTATTGCAGAACCTAAGTCAACCAACTTGTTTGGGATAGTTGTTTTCCTATTTGGAGAGTCATTGTTGGATTTCTAGGGTCATCATACGTAGCGGGTGGGATTTCACCCAACATCAAGCCTGACAGTTTAACTACCACGTGAACGGTGTGAGGATCCCTGAGTTTCCTACCAAACCTGAGTTTCATTGTTTTAGCATAAATTAGGACATATTTAATTTCTTGCAACAATGGAATCCTGACACACAAAATTTTCAACTCCTTCAAAAATTTGAACTCATGATGTGGAGCAGTCTTGGCTATGGCCAATCACTCTAAATAGGGAGGATTTGGAGTAGTTCCCGAAGTAACAATAGTATTACCTAGTACAAGAGTTTCAGTATGAGTTGCATTTATGTTTTTTTCCTCTAGTGGTTCCTAAATTGGGGCTTCTTCCTAAGGTGAATTTTATTCTTAATTCTCTGGGATAACAAGGAAAGTTCCTAAATTTACTATTCTCCCTATTATCAAGTGTATGTTATGTATCCAGATCAGAAATAATGTAGAAACACAAGAAAAGATAGATAAACAACTAGACAATAAACCACTTTAAGGAGGAAATCTCCCATTACATCACATAAATGATTAATTCTTGGATGATTCAAATAACAATACCTCCTTGGTATATATAGGAGTCTAAAGGGTCAAAATATAATTAGGGCCTACATAGAGATACTATTTTAAGAGATCTACAATAACAATAGCGGGTTTCTGTAGGGCACAACAATAACAATATGGGGGTTATATGGGGCACAACAATAACAATATGGGGGCTACAATAGTATCATAGGGACCTGAAAGTGTATGTCATTACATTCAATAGAGGAGATGTAGTAAGTGGTGAAGATAAATGCTTCAAATTTTTGCATTGCCTTATGTTTGGATTTGGGTTAGGTTGCACAGGTAGTTGGGGTGGGGAGGATTACTTGGTGGCATATTGAAAGGAAGTTGTAGCCATTGTTTTTATACTAGAATTGAGTTTTCACAGTGAACTATCATGGAAAAGAGGATCCATGCCATCCTTAAGGCCACGGGAACGTCTAATTTGCGGGAGAAGGCCATTGTGGCCATGGCCCTAGGGTACTAAATGAGAGGAGAATTAGTTGTGGAATTTGTTGAGGAAAATATTGAAATATGATGATGGATCTTGAGCTATACTTGATTAGGGAGGTCTCCATAGTTTTTTAGAGGTAATAAAATATGTAGGCTTAGTTTCCTCACATAATTATTTGAACACTTATTCTAATCTAGGAAGCAATGAACATAGCTTCATTGGCTGATCTTGCTCACAGATATCATATAATTCCACACTATTGAGTGGGAACTCTCTAAGGGGAGGCTTCTTCCTGTAGTTGGAGAAAAATAATGATAATTATTTTTCAAATTAGCCTACTTTTGTTTTTCTTGCAAAACATCCAACTACGAAGACAAAGAGCTAATAATATCAATTTTAAAATTTTCAAACAAATTATCAATTTCTACTCTTGTTACTCCACCATTGGCTGATTTTTGTATCCTAGTAGAAGCATCTCATGCTAAGGTTTTGTTGCTTGATGATCCTCTTGAAATCCTCAAACAAAGAGAAACTATTTTGTGATAAGGTTCCTTTGATATGTCTTATTTTCTAGATTTATCATGTCCACATAGTCATCCCTTTCCCCGGATTATAATTTTTATTAAGATATCCTTGTCCAAGTCACTATGTCTATACCTATGAAAATTATATTGGAGGCATCCAATCCTCTAAACTCCCATCCTCCTTCAAAGGCATTCTAAAATGTTTCTCCCTCTGGTCTCCAATTCTGCAATAATATTTGATATTTTCACAAAAAAGGTTTTATTCATATCATCCTAGGAAGAGATAGAATCACCACCAAGTTCCATAAACCATATTAACACATATAAATTCAAAATGATAGGGAATATATTTAATTTATAATCATTTGAAGTGTAGTCATAGCTTTGGTGCAAAAACGTTGAATTCAAAAAAACAAGGTGTCTAGGTCTTCACTGGTCATGCCATGAAATTTTGGAAGAGTTGAAAGACGAATGTTCTTCATTGGAGCTTGTCCATGAAGGTTCCTGATAGGGAATTCCAATATGGTGACTAAATCATCTGTATTTGCATTTGCCATCTATTTCTCCCACAAAATTTAGAGGTTCTTCCAAACTACTTTAGGAACTCACTATCTAGTAACAAGTTTTCTTAGCTACAAGGGTCTTCTGATGGTAGCTAAGGACGCCTTACAGCACTACCCAAGTGTGGGATAGAGTTATCAAGGGGTTGTGCATCCTCTAGGCTTTAGTCTTGGCATTCCAAATTATGTTTGTCTATCTCCCCTTGTCCTTCTATCAAGTCGTTGTATTCATCCTCTAATGTTGATGCAAATGATTCAGTGTGGAAAGATGTCTATAGAATTTCTTCTAAGACAAAGGATTCATAGGATTTCATCTTCCAAATACTTACTCCCAAGGGAAATTACCCTTGATATTATATTCTCTAAAAAAATATTTTGAAGGCGGATAATTTGCGGGATCTTTTCCTCTAAGAATTTATTCTTGAGGTAGATGGTTCTACTTCTAATTTTGAAATCAGTGCTTAGATTAATGTTTCACGTCCCAAATATTTTTTTCTTCTTCCTCCATGCCCCTTCTTCTTGTAGGGTTAGTATTTTGGGGACACCGCATTTTTTTTCTTCTTTCTTTATGCATCTAATATATACTAACTCTATATTATGTCTTAATGCATCTACAAGAGAAATAATGTTAGTTGTGTTTTTGAACCTTTAATAAGCTCCCTGACAATGATGCCAAAATGTTGGGGAATTTTATTGCCTTATTAAAAAAATTCATTCACTCTAACATAAATTTTCAACCTGTTATCACTCAGATGTTTTCCTTAGAAGTTAGAAAGAAGGAATAGTCCGAGGTAACCACAAATCTAATCTTTTAGACTCAGGTTCTAGCTAACCTAAGCCTAGAGAGGGCTCTCTCTATATAATTTAATTTGTTTTGAATAAGATTTCAGGCTAGTTCTTAGTGTTCAAGGTGTTTTGTTTTGATTGAGTGGTAGAATTAAGAAAACAGATGGGCATAGCAAGTATTCAGGTCATTGGGCTATGGAGCCAATCAAGAAGGGCTTCACTGGATCTGATCTATCACTAAGGTAAGAGTCCACAGGGCAAGCTAGCACAGCAAAACCAAATCTGCAGGTTCCAGTAGATGAAGTAGTCCTAACCAGGGCAAAGGGAAATGAAGAATCCTTAACTGGGATTAAGATGAAGAAAGGAAGGATGATCAGTAGCAAAGGGCAATGAAGAATCCTTTACTATGGACCAAAGGCGGGGCAAACTATGGAAGTAAGGGAGCAACTAAGAATTCCCATACCAAGATAGCTTAGTAGAAAACATATGAAAAGCAAACAGTTAAAAAAGAGAGCATTTAAGCTAATTTTGATGATATCATTCCTTGTTTATTTTTAGATTTCTTAAGCGATACATATGAATATTCATAACATGAAGAGAAAAAAATATTTCAACACGAAGAGATAATACTTATTTGTTCCACAGTGCACATTAATCCAGTGAAATGTCCTTAGCTTTATTTCATTTCCAGCAAAACCAGTCCAGTCTTGAGTAGAATAGCTCCTTGGCTCAAAAATAAAATGTCTACAGAAATGTATTTTAATCCACCCTAATTACTTCAATTTGTGAAGTATTTATACAAAATATGTTACAAAATATCTCATAACAAGATGAGAATCATTCTAGGAAACAAAAAATATCTTCAACACGAAGATAGAGACAGATGGAGAACTGCCTTCTTGTTGTCCCTTTTATTATGACTGAGCTGGTTGTTGTAATTCAGATTTGGCTCTTTCAGTTGTTTTGTAGTTGTGTGCTGGAATCACTTTTATCTTCTACCTACTGATACTCTTTACTTATTATGCTTTGACCCTATATCACTTGTTTTACCTAGCAGCCATGTTTCACCATTTAGATTTACTGCAGTAACTTTATAATAAATCTATAAGTTTTGTCCACCATTCATTGTCAAGTTATTTCATCCTTATCATTTTCCTACATATCTCATTAGCTTTTGTATATTTAGCAAAATTGGGCTGACTGGTGAACAAATGCTTTACCTCATGCTCTATATAAAACAAATTTTTCAGGCTATCATATAGTACCTTTCCAGTGGGCAAAGACTTTACTCCTGAAGTGCTTGCTTGGTTTCTGGCCAGCTTGTTTAGTTTTTCAATGTAATCCTCCTAGGTCATCAACTTGTCGTTTATTACTTTAGGACTGGGAATTCCTTTTTCTCTCAAAATGACGTACTTTATCATAAAACTATCAATGTATGCTTGGATGCTTTGGCACCTTTTCTTCAGATTGAGCATCAGATTCCTTTTGGTGAGAACCTTCTTTATTTCAATGACGGTTGCTATTCTATCATCAATTTCTAGTTCATCTAGCTGGTACCTATTTTTGCTATTCAAAAATGTGTAAATAAGTTGGCCTCTTCAGGCATATCTCCCAATTCTTCTCTAGTCTTATGGACTGCTTCTGTAGCCACTTTCACTAGTTCAGTCTGTTCAAAAATAATTTGAATAGAAGGCCAAACATCATTGATGGAATCAATGACGCTGGCCCAAAGAATGTCCTTCATATCTCCAAGTGGTTACTGCAATGTTAAGTCCTTTTCAAGGACTTTTATTCTTTCTACCATTCTTTGGTTCTTCTAAACTTCTTCCTTTTGTTTTATCTAGGCAAGTTTACAGTCAGTCCCCAGATTTGACACTTTTTCTCCGAGTTTCTTAAGTTCAGTGGCCTGGATGCTCATTTCCTCCATGGCCTTTACGAATTCAGTTGTTTGTTCTGTAGAATTTCCTACACTTGTAGATGCCCCTGTGCCTACTGATGTACCTATTACTGGAAAATTTGTAGTTGGTGGAAGTGTAGGTGTTAAGGCAGCAGCTAATGTGGAGGGTACTGTAGTGGAGACTATAGGAATTACAGTCTAGGGAGTGGTGGCCAACTCACTCTGTTTAGATTGTATTAAATTGTCTAATTCTTTTTATGTCTCCTTTAATTGTTCATTCAGCTTAAGGATTAGGTCCATAAGCTCTTCCTCCTTCTATGTTTCCTGCACTTTGACTGTCTGAGGATGATGTAGAGGAGGAATTTTGAGCTACTTCTTCAGTGCAGTTATGTCATTGTTTTTCATCTTGATAAGCTTTTCTGTAGCTTTCACAGCTTTGGGATCATGTCCCAGCTCTATGACCAAGTCCTCTAAGGACTTTATTCTGGTGTCCTTGGCCTATGAAGAAGCCTTCTACAACTGGAATTGTGCTGATATATTATTCAATGAATTCTGGAGTTGGTGGGCTGCAATTGCCTTACTGGCCAAGATAGAGTAGACCATTTCACCAGTTTGCTCATGGAGTTCTATTTGGTCAATAGGATGGATCTCCTTGGCCAATACTTCAAAATCTTTCTTTAGATAATCTGTCATTGATCTGGGCTGCTATGTAGTTGGTTTCAAAAATCTCATCTGCATCTTACCTTCCTTTATGTCAAAGGCTGACATAAGCCTTGTTTGATTTGTTGGAGCCATTTTCAGGTAGTGTGCATAACTTTGTGCCTTTAACCTTTCATTCCTGGCCTTGATTTATTTATATTTTTCTTTTAAGCACTGGCTCTGGCCACTTGGAGCTCTCAAGGAGGATACTTCCACGCTCTGTTGTCTTTCCAACATTTGAGCCTGTGAGGTGGAAGGTTCTTGTGTAGCTCCTAAAGGAGTCTTAGGCCTGCTTTCTACTCCTGTAGTTCATGATGTATCCTTAGTATACTCCTGTTCAGAAAATGGGTTCAACCTTTGCCTCTTGACATAGGTTTGGGAAATAGGTCTGCTAGAAGGAGTGGCCTCCTCTCTGTCTCTTGTAAGGTTCCTCTCCTCATTTAGAAGAGTTTTTAAAATAGGAGGTTTGCTCATGATTTTCTCTGGTTAAGCGAGTTCCTCTGAAATCTCAGGCTATTCTGATTCCTCTGGCTGCTCTGATGGCCCTGCTTCTGCTTCTGTTTGCCCTGCTTGCTCTGATGTTTGTCCATTGTGACTTTGTGATTGTCTTTGAGATTGAGTTTCTCCTAGCACCTATACAAATGAATCCTCATCAAGTCTTATGTCTAAATCTATCAATACATTATCAATAGCAGTTTCTATACTATCCCGGTCTACCAAAGTGTTTTCCACCCATTCAAGTTGATTGACATATGGTTCAATTTCAGGGATTCTATGGTGGATGTAAGGAGATAATTTATTCTTTTATCTCCTATTGCAAATGAAGACCAAGGGTTCATATATCCAGATAAAACTATGTTTCAATCTTAGTCTTTAGAGGATCTCTTCTACCACTTGTCCTGCTTCTCTACTGTTACATATGAATGGGTCAAGCTGATATTTTATCCTAAGCTGGGCTTTCTTCTTGGCTCTCACAAAATGTACCTCGTATGAATTGATCATTTTCCTGTAGTACTCTAGGGCAAACAATCTCATAGGGAGGTATCTAGGGAGTTTGTAAGGAGCCAGCTCACAGCCATATATTCTGATCTCTATGTGGTTTCGGTATAAATACCAATCTCCTACTTTGTACTGTTTGGACAGATGAAGGATCCTCCTGATATTTGCACTGGTTCTAGGGGGAGGGCTTCCTAAGAGCATAGTTGCCACTGGGTGTACAAATAGGTCTATGAAATCAATATAAGAATATTGGGAGTCATTCAGGTGAATCAATGAGGTCCAGAAGACTACAGATCTTGGGTTACCTCTGGTATCAAGCTTGGAATCTGTCAGCTTGATAATATAGGAACAAATGATATAAAATTGAGGAGCATTTGAACACTCTTTCATTATCCAACCTCATAAATTGATCATGCATCTTGTCGGCAATGAATTTGGCATAGTCAAACATGATGGCTAGTGGCTACGTAGGGGAGTAGATAGACATAAAGGCTACAATAATTTAATCAACAAATTCACTTGTGGTTTGGCCTAACAGACTTGATATCATTTCTATGATGTCTCTGCCAAGGTCAGAAAATATAGTCCACATGTGAGGGGGAGGATCCTTTGGAGTGTATTTTTCTTCCCTAATGAAGGTTCGGAAAAAACTAGCAAGTTTAATTGAAGTGAGTGTAGGGAATCTATTCAGCAAATCTCCAATGGAAAGAGGTGTCAGGGTTTGACTTGGCTGCAACTGGAGCATTTCATTTATGGACTCCACAGTAATGGTGAATAGTACAGATTGGTCTAGGGTCGTTACTGCCCTTTGGATGGGATTATAGTTCATATGGCAGTAATGGATGATCTCTTGGAAGATATGAACTTTGGGGAACTGGTATTTGGGTAAATCGGATTCCTAGAGTCCAATGGAGTCTGCATGATTTAGGAACTGGTCTTTATACCGACATAATAGTTCTAAAGGGGACTCTTGAACAGATGTGTCTTTAATCTGGAAATATGTCTGCTAGTGGGAGATGGTCCAAATCCTTGTGACGGGTGGAAATGGGCATGAAATTTAGTGCAATTGGGGCATCCACCCTTGGTTCTTGTGGATTCAAAGACGGGGGCAAAGGCTTTATAGTGAATTCTAGGAAAAATTAGTTCAATTCAGGTATTTTGGAGTTACCAGGTGAGTTTCTTACTAAATTACTTAGAAATTGGAAGCAATTTAGTCCAGGTTGTGGAACAAAGCGAGGTTTCTTAGCGAATTGGGATAAATACCTGGTTTCGGCTTATGGATGCAAAAATGGCGAATGTGCACTATTTGCAGGAAGTGCACGTGTCTGTAAGGTGGTCAGGAGTTTAGCAAGTTTAGTAAGTTGGTAGTTGGTAGCAGGTTGACGGTTGCACGTACTTTGTGCTTGCATGGAGGTCAGAATGTTCTTTTTCATGATAACATGAAAAAACTATAATTTTTTTGGTTTTATTCGTAAAGTCAATGACTTTGGCAGGTACATTGGGAAAAGGACAGTTGGCGCCAACGGGGGATGTGACATTTTGGCATGTAGCGGAGGTGGTAAGTGGAATCCATCACACTGCTTTTGGGATAAAGTGGTTTTGGGGGGAGGCCGCCCGATGCCATTCATCGAGTGCGACGTAACAACGGGGTGAATAGTGAAACCGCTCACATCGAGCAGGTAAAGGTCAGCCTTCGGAGGCAGCCCGATATGAGTGTCGACCATTGGATCTGAAGGGGTCAGATCGCACGGTGATCGATGCAATGATTTAATGTGGGGTTTAAAGGAGGGGCCGGATGAGGTTTTAATGAGCGGAAGGATTAATTAATTGTAGATTAGGGAGGCTTAATGATGTCAGGAGTGATTTGATTAGCGAGGAAAGATTATTAATTAATCACTGATTGATCAATTAATTTCTTTATACAGTGGTGGGTCATGGTTAATAATTAGTCATTGATTGACTCAATTAATCCATTTAGCTAGTTTATTAATAGGATTATGTTTCAAACCTCGAGGCGGGATATTAACCTATGGGATTTTAATGAAATATACGAGAAAGGGGTATTTTTGGGGAATTAATATACAAGTAATGTTTTAAGTTAATATGAAATGATAGCGGAAAATAAAAATGCGCTAAGTATAATGTACATTGAGTTTATTTGCTTTTCCCATTTAAACATTATAACTTAGGCTAAATGGGTTTTCGTGGGTTTTTGTGGAAAAAGGGGTTTTGTATGGGGGTAATCACTTTCGCTAAGCAAATGGTGATTTTACCTTAGGAAAAGGGATTTTTTAGGGGAAATGAGTGAATTATGGAGGGGGTGAATGTTGGTAAGGGGGCTTTAGTACTTAGACCCTACAAGTTATTGAGTCGAGAGTCTGGTCCCTCCAGAAGTCAGAGAAATGCTCTGAGCCCCTTTAACTTAAGGTTTTAGGTACTTTTGTCTTTACTTATGGGAAATTAGTAAACTTAAAGGTAAAATGAATGGGAGAAATTAATCACTTGACCTTATGTAACTGTTTCATTATCATCCATACTTTAGCAACTTGATGATGAAAGTAAATGATGTGATCTTAGCTAATCATTCATTAGAATTTTGCAACCATGCAACTACTTACCCGTCTACTCATCCTACATTTTTTCTACTCTTTATTAGGGTGCACTTAAGTTGGAAAACCCTTATCAAAACATTTTTCTTTTCTTTTACGATAAAAACTATCTAAGTCTATCCTTATTACATCCAAGGACTCAGATTAAACTGTTGAGCTCCTTTTATTCACTCTACCGATCTACTTGTCTGCCAAGATTAAACAGTTTAGTCAGACTTCATTCTCTATCTCTAAGCATGAAATTCAAAACATGGAATAACCAAGATTAAACTGTTTGGTTACCATGGATTGTGGCATAGGTAACAAGCTGCACACAATCTTTTTGTTTTACATAAAAAGTAAATGGTAGTGGCATTTGGACTTGCACACTTTCATGGTATTTTTCTTCTTTATTGGGGTTCATTTTCATCTTTTTTTTTACCTTTTTTCATTTCTTTTTTTCCTTTGATTTTTCTTTTATGACATACCCTCTTTACATTTTTTAATTTTTAATTTTTATTTTTTGAATATGGAAAATATTTGCAGAAAGCAAAGGTATGTACATATTACAGATTTGACCTAAGCCATTCAAAAATTCTGACTCCTATTGGTATAGGAACCTAACACAACCAATGTCTTTTTATTTAAAGGTTATCGTGTAAAGTATATGTAGGCAACAATCACTAATATGGCATTGACTCCTTCCTAGTGTGAATTTTCCTAATATGCAATATCAACATGAACACAACCCTTTAATCAATCAAAGATCAATACTCATCGTATTCTAGTTCACACTTACAAGAAGTGGAAACACTCTTCACACGCTTATGGAATTATAGCCAAACCATTGAAACCACGCTTGCATGAAAAATTAGCATTCAACCCACAATTCTAAAAATAAAATAAAAAATCAAATTGATGTGATCACACTTGCAGAAAAGATAACACTCTACATAACCAAATTCCTCACTTGCGTAAATGAATTAACTTAAACACCACAACCTTTCCGAAATCATTTACCAATCTTGTAACACCAAACTAGAAATCATTCAAGCATCACAACCACTTTGGAATTGATCGTCAAATGCCACTACTGAAATTGCATTAATAACATTGAATTGAAAGCAATAAGAGATAACAATATCAAACTATAAAAACAATATATAACAATAATTTGTGATAGTAGTAACAATGTAAATTGGTGCAAATCTATAATGGTTGAGATCAAGTAACAACAACCTGTATTTATAAATTATTGCAAACTAGCATTAAGTAATAGTAACAACAATCCGTTAATGGATAGGAAATCAGTAACAACAATTAAATTGAAACTCTGGAAATGTAATTAACAACCCACAAGCTAAATAATAAAATTACACTACCTCTACAACCATAGCAAGCCCTGTTGAAGAGGAGGTCCCTTCCTCCTTAACAGGGAGTTGGAAAAAACCCACTATCTACAACTTAATGCGGTAAATTACAGATCCAACCACAAACTTGTTGATTCTTTCATTAAATTGAAAAAAGTGATATAATTGCATAATTTAGAGAAAATAAGTGTCAACCCCCTCTCGGGGGCAGAGAAACTCATTTTTAATTGCTCTCTTTTTAGATATAATCTTGGTAATTGGACAATTATGAATAGTCTTGAGAATATTTCGATTAGTCTTGAGAATATTTCGATTCTCAAGCTACTCAATAAATTCTAAACTGAAGGTTTTGATAACTGATCATAACATAACATATACAAATAAAGTTTATTCCACAACAAGCTGCTCGATTGGCAGGATAACTATAAGACTGGAAATCATAACCATCGAGACTACATCAAACACATCATCAAATAAAACTTGAGTCCTCACTGTCACAAGAGACCATGTTGACCAACATCTCCATTGAATAACAACATGGATAAAGACAACCTTTAATGAGATAGATAGTTTTAAGAGTAATGACATGAAAAAGTAATAACATATGAGTATGTTGGAGTAATAACATGATAAAATATTGGAGTAATATCATCCTGAAAATGGAATAATAACAACATCCCAGATCAATGGAGTACCTGCTCTTGAATCAACTAGTTCAACCAGTGGGCATTTTCTTAGCACAATGTTGGTAAACACTCAAAAACAACTATTTCCCTTTCAAATGCAAGAAAAACTTAATGGCTTAGAGTGACATACAAACATATCATACTTAAGTCGAAATATATGATAATGGATGAAAAGGATGTGACTATTAAAAATAAAATGGACAAAAAGGTAGGAAAAAAGTGGTAAAAGGAAGCCAATTTCTGAATCCAACGTTAGGATAGGCTCAAGATCAACATGTGAGTTTCCACTCTAACCCAAAAGTATATATGTAGGCTTTAACCTTGTACAAAAATTACCTGCATACAAATTCTAAAACACAGAATATAAACAGTGCGATAGCATAACACATAAAACGCAAATACACAGAGATTTTCCCCTAGATCCCAAATCTGAGACTACTAGCTTGATTTTTCATTATGTTCCTTTCAATGTTAAAATACATATTTATACATGTTGAAGCATCCAATACGATGGACCGAAAACCATCGTGTCCAAAACCATGGACCGAAAACCATCAAAACCATGTGCAAAAACCATGCACAAAACTATAGGTAGGTCCGCCCAACCTAATATAGGGTCCAAAAAAAATTTCCATGGGGCGTTGCCTTGGACCCTATAGAGGGGGGCTAACCACCCCCCTCAAACCCCCTTGTGACCCCCCCGTTGTGTAGTCGGCGCAACAAAGGGGGCAACCTGCCCCCCCTCTAACCCCCCGATTAACTAGGGTTCGTAGTCGTGGAAAGAATATAACACAACCCAACATTCTTCCACTTGTTGTTTTCTTTCCCCAAGGGGCCACAGGAGAGCTTAGGCATTTATCCATCCCTGAAACACCCATTGTTTCTCTACACCAAGAGAACTTCTCAAAGCTCATAGATTTTGTCAATGCATCTGCAGTATTCTTCAAAGTATCCACCTTTACTAGCAACACCTTTTTATCTTCTATCATATCCCTCACAAAGTGATACTGAACATCAATGTGATTTGTCTTTGAATGATAAGCATGGTTATTTGCCAAGAAAATTGCACTTTGGCTGTCACAACCTAGACTGCAACCATACTTGAAAACAATCTCTGCAACCAGTCTGCTTCCTTGCTTGCATGAGTGGCTGCCATGTATTATGCCTCTGTAGTTAATAATGCCACTACAGATTGTTTCTTACTCATCCAACTGACTACACCTCCCAATAGGTTAAACACATACCCACTTGTAGATCTTCTCTGATCCAAATATCCAGCCCAGTTTGCATCAACAAAGCCACGAATATCCAACACTCTGTCTAATCTCGGTTTTCCTTGGTAGCACAAACCATAATCACTAGTGCCATGCAAATACTTGAAAACCCGCTACAATGTTGTCCAACGCTCCTTCCCTGGTTTTGATATAAACCTGCTCAATACTCCCACTACATGTGCAATGTCTGGTCTAGTACATACCATCGCATACATCAGGCTACTGACTGCACTTTCATATGGAACATGGGACATGTCCTCTTCCTCTTCTTGTGTCTTGGGACAATGTTCATCAGATAACTTTACACCTACAAGAATAGGAACCTTCACCGATTTACTATCCTGCATATTAAACCTTTGTAATATTGTCTTGACATACTTCCTCTGGTTTAACCAAAGCATCCTCTTTGCCTGATCTCTTTTAATTTCCATGCCCAAAATGTAGTTTGCAACACCAAGATCTTTCATGTCGAATTTGGAGGACAATTAGGTCTTCAAATCCTGGATAATTTCTTTGTCATTTCCAACCAGCAACATATCATCCACATACAAGACCAGATAAATAACACGATCACCAATTAATTTAAAATACACACAGTGATTTTCTTTGCTTTTGGTGAAGCCAAGTCCCCGTATAAATGTAAAAAATTTATGATACCACATCCTTGACGACTGTTTTAGCCCATATAAAGACTTCTTTAACTTGCATACCAGTTCTTTCTTGCCCTTCACCGCAAAGCCTTCAGGTTGCTTCATGTAGATCTCCTCTTCTAAATCCCCATGGAGAAACATTGTCTTCACATCCATCTGTTCTACCTTAAAATAAAAAGCAACAACAACAGATAAAAGTAATCTAATAGAAGCTACCTTGGCAACAAGAGAAAAAATATCACCAAAATCAATTCCCAGCACCTAGTAATAACCTTCTGCTACCAATCGAGCTTTGTATTTCTCCACCTTCCCTTCTGCATTTGTCTTCTTCTTGAACACCCATTTGTTGCCAATGGATTTCCTTCCAGCCAATAACTCCACCAATTCCCAAGCCTCATTTTTGTGCAAAGATGCCATTTCATCAACCATGGCCTCTTTCCAAAGTTTGCCATCTTTTGAATCTACTGCTTCCTTCACAGTTATGGGATCATCATCAGTAACAGATAAAGCGCAATTTGAATAGAAAGTAGATGGGCTACACCTTTCTAGCTGCCTTCTTTCTCGAACTGATCTTTTCACACCCGGAGTTTGTGGCTCTTCGTCTTCTGATTCCTCCTCTACTATAGAGTCTGATTCTTCCTCCTTAAGCTCAAACTCTATCTTCTCAGGTTCCTTTGGTTGGACTTCATGTTTAATAACATCTTTCACCTCTCTGAACACCACATCTCAGTTGTACACAACTTTCCTTGCTGGGTTCCAAAGCTTATAACCCTTTAAACCATCCTTATACCCAATAAAGATGCACTTTTCAGATTTACTATCCAACTTGGTTCGTTTCTCCTTTGGAACATGTACATATGCATCACATCCAAATACCCTTAGATGTGAAAGAGAGGGTTTCTTACCAGTCCATACCTCTTGTGGAGTCTTATCCTCCAACACTGATGAAGGTGATCTGTTGACCAGGTAACATGTTGTCTCCACCACCTCTACTCAGAATTCTTGTCCTAACCCGACACCACTGAGCATGCTTTTTGCCCTTTCCATCAACGTCTTGTTCATTCTTTCTGCAAATCCATTTATGCTCAGGTGTGTATGGAGTAGTCTTTTGTCATGCTATACCACACTTCTTACAGAATTCTTCAAATTCCTTGCTGCAAAACTCTCCACCGTTATCTGACCTCAACACCTTCATCTTCTGCTCTGTCTGGTTTTTTGCTCTGTCTGGTTTTCCACTAGAGCCTTAAATTCTTTAAACCTGTCAAAGACTTCAAATTTCTTCTTAAGGAAATATATCTATGTATTCCTTGAGAAGTCATCTATAAATGATACATAGTACACAGATTTACCCAGTGATGGAACCTTCACTGGTCCAAACACATCACTGTGCACAAGCTCTAATATCTGTTTCTCCCTCTTACCACCAGAGGGGAAATTCACCCGATTCTGCTTCCTTTACACACAATTTTCACATAAATCAAAATCCAGAGAGCAATTACTCATACCTTTACCATGAAGTATTCGAAGGCACTTCTCTCCAATATGTCCAAGACTTTGATGCCACAACATGGTGTTCTCTCGAAAGACCACTAGATTTTTTTCTCCACTTTCAGGAACCATAGAACAGTTGCACCCATCAACAACAGTTCTACCTTGCAGCTTTTACAGAGTTCCAATCCTAACTCCATGCATCGATACCAGTGCTCCCCAAACCATCTTGCAGGTATTCTTCTCGAACACTATTTTTACACATGCATCATCCAACTTGCTTACAAAAATCAGATTTCTGGCCAATGCAGGAATATGCAGAACACCTGAAAGTGTTATAACCCCTCCACCTTGCAACTTCAACTTTACTTTTCCGCGACCAATGATTCTAGCCTTCCTATCATCCCTTAAGAAGACATCACCACCATCGTATTTCACATACTCGCAAAACCACTCTCTATGGGGAGTGAAGTGAAAGGATGCACTTGAGTCAATCAACCATGCCTCATGATCTACATGTGTACTTGAAGAAGCCAAGTACACATCCCCACCTTCATCTAAGGTGGTTTTCGCCTCTGTTGAAGGAGCATCATCAGAGCCCTTTCCTTTGTCAAGAGCTTTAGATTTACAGTCCCTTTTGTAGTGCCCTTCCTTTCCGCATTTCCTGAAAACCACCTTTACATGTTTTCTTGGAGATTTAGATCTCCCTCTAGATTTAGATCTCCCACTGAACAGGGTCTATCACAGGCCCGAGCGAAACCCCTCAGTGACAAAGGTGTCCCCTTAAAGTCAAAATAGCTCTGATACAACATGTAGGTTTTAACCCCATACAGAAATTACCTGCATATGAATTCTAAAACACAGAAAATAAACAATGCGAGAGCATAACACATAAAACACAGATACACAGAAATTTTCCCCTAGATCCCAAAACCGAGACTACTAGCTTGATTTTTCATTATGTTCATTTCATTGTTAGAATACATATTTATATATGTTGAAACATCCAATACCATGGACCAAAAACCATCGCGTCCAAAACCATGGACCGGAAACCATAAAAACCATGTGTGAAAACCTTGCACAAAACCATAGGTAGGTCTGCCCAACCTAATATAGGGTCCAAAAAAAAAATTCCCCGGGGCGATGCCCCGGACCTCGTAGAGGGGGGCTAATCGCCCCCCGTGACCCCCCTCATTGTGCAGTCAACACAATGAAGGGGGGATCCGCCCCCCCTCTAACCCCCCCCGGTTAACTAGGGTTCGTAGTCGTGGAAAGAATATAACACAACCCAACAATATCCATTAGCTTGCAAGCCATATATACCAATAACTTGTGACTTAGTAAGGGATAAGGCATCCTAAGGTACTTAAGTAGACATATATTCTAGGGGCATCTTCCCTTCTAGCATTATCACAACAGGTCAACATGTTACTTGTGGGAATTGAACCCATGTGGGGAGGAGAACAAACACTCCACCAACCACCTAAGTTGGTCCACTTTTTAACTCACTCCACATAAAATAAGTAAAAGTGCATCCATAAATATTGGAAATTCTTTTACTACATAAATACATTAATTTTCATCTTTATTAAAGCTCATATAAAGCCCAAATGTTCAAAACAACTAGAAGGTAATGACATAAATTCCTTATTTTCATTAAATATCTCAAGGGTAATGAATTTGAGTTTTTTAGCCTTTCTAAATGTATTAGAAGTTGATATTTTAAATTTTATACGGTTTTCAAATCTATCTTCCTATCTTGAATATATTTCAATGATCTTACAAGTTAAAGGATTTAAATTTTATTATTTATTGTAGTTCTCAATTTTCTATTTTATTTTTTATTTTTTTAAACTAGGTTAAGCCTAGGGTAGGGAAATCTCATCTATTAGATGGAAGAACTATCTACCTACTAGTGGGATGTTATCACCAGGATTGTGTGAACTTCAACCACACTTGGACCCTTGGGATAGTTTAGTTCCCTCAAAAATAGTTTAATTCCCTCAAAAGCAATTTCCATCCTCAACCCCTACCACCCTCCCTATGAGGTTTGAACAAAAGACCTAGTGAATACTAAACCCCACTCAAAGCAATTGGTCTACACCTCATGAGTTCAATTATTTTTACTATTTTTTTAATCTAATTTATCCTTTCTATTTACAAAATCAAAAATCTCATTTTATAATTATAACATTCAGTGCAAATAAATTCAATCAATACTTTGTTTTTAATTAAAAGTCTGGGAGAATCAACTTATTTCCTTATGTTCAATCAAATAAGATATCAATGAATAAAAACAATTTTAAATCCTACTTGAGAAAACTTTTACTCTTTTATTTTTATTGTACTTTATTTTATTCGTGATTATTTACTATTATTAACATAATTTGAAAATTTCCCCTTGATCGAGGTGTCTCGAGATGCAAGCGCTTGAAGGTTGGTAGAAGTATAACCATATGATGATATATTTCTTTATAGGTTTACGTGCCCTTTTTGCAGTCGTGCCTAGCTCTAGTTATCAGGTATATTGTTGGATCAATAGTGCTACTCGTAGTTTAGCAATTTATTATTGTCTTTGGGACTTGGAAGCTTGTCTTTGGGACTGGTATGGTTTCTCGGTGGTAGCTAATGGCTAGAAAAACTGTGGATGTGATTTTTTTTTTATATCAATTGAAGATTTGATAGCTTACCCAAAAAAAATATAAATTGAAAAATTATTTTCAAATGATTTAAGTTTTCTTTTTTAATAATTAGTTTTTTTTAAGTTGTATTATACATTTATTTAGTTAATGATTTAAAAAACTAGTGAGATCAAGTATTTATTTTAATTAATTATTCATAAAAGCGTTGAGCTTAAGCATATTTTTATTGTATCAAGAGGTGCATTCTACAACCCAATATATACAATTATTTTCAATCTCAACTTTAGATCCACACATACCCCTTTTAAAATAAAAATAACACATTCTCTAAATAAAATAAAATAACAAAAATAAATATACATATTTGGTTAGTTTTAATTAAAAACATTATAAAAATCAACAAATATATATATATGATACACACACACAGAGTTATTTTAATCTTCATCGTAATAAATATTTGGATGATTAAAGAAAAAAAAAAATTGAAAGTAAAAAAATTCAATTACTTCTTAATAAGAGGGAGATGTGTAATTTTTTCAATTCTTTGTATAAAATTGATAATGTGAATCATAGATGACATATTTCAATATTTGAGATTAAGAAATATTGACATGTATTTAAAAATATATTAATAAAAGAAACATTTTAATGTACACAATGTAAACCATTTAAAAAAAAAACCAATAACAACAACAAACAAACAAACAATAATAACAAACTAGATATATATTATATAAAGCAATTGAAAAAAATAATTGATGGTTAAAAGCATTTTAAGTAGTTTCACCATACCCTTTTTTTAGATATATTTTTCGGTCAATTTTGTCTGAAGTCTAGCAAAGATCTGTTAGAATTACAAGTTCAAGTTGTCTAGCCTACACAATTCAAGTGCCCCAAGAGGATTTTCAAGAAGTTGAACACATTTATGCATACATTTGACAAAAAAAAATTACACATGGCTCTCTCTCTCTCTCTCTCTCTCTCTCTCTATATATATATATATATACCATGGATCTATCAAGTGTTGGGAGGGATAAAATCTCTTGAGGTACAAATACTTTTTGATTCCTCTTGGCCCTTGCTAGTTCCATGCTTAAGATGCATATATATTTGTTAATAATTCATATTTTCTCACTAATTTAGATAACTAATTATCTTAAACATTTACTTTAACAATACGTTATACTTAGTACCCATTTGACTTGTATATTCTCAGTAATTCATAAAACAAATTATTTTGAACATTTATTGTATCAATATTGTTAAAATATTTCAACACTTAGGAGTTAGTTAAGTTTAATTTGGTCTAATGTGTCTATTAGGTAAGAGTGTGTTTGTTTAGTACGTGTTAGTTGCATTATAATCTCATAGTCACAATATGTTCTAGACATAGACTGATCTGGCGACTCATATTTCTCCTAATACTAATAATTATTGTATTTGTTAGAATAGAGTGATCTGACGACTCATATTCTCCTTGATACTAAGGATTATTGATTTGTGGCTTAACACTCAATTGGTCCATGATATCTATTTAAAGATGATGGAGGGTCATGGCTGATGATTGATCTTGAGAACCATCTTATAAAAAAAACATCTTTTGCATTAATAAAATTATCTCAAGAGGCCATGTTGGCTACAACTATGGATTGTTTCCCTTATATAGGGTTTTAACCATGTAAAAATATTGGTGTTATTATCTTGATCTGGTTATGTGAGAGGTTACTGAAGAAGTTTATCATGTATGGAATGTCTTCTTTTAATGAAGAACTACTCTAGTTGGTGATTGAGACCGTGAACTTGTGTTGTAGCATTTCCAAGATATGTTACTTCTATATTGTTTTGGTATAAATAGACTATGTCATTGTGTCTGGAACATTGTTTTTAGCTAAGAATGTCTTTCATTTCACCTTAAAAGGTGTCTCTTTGCCCTAGAGGATTTTTTTATTTTTTTTCCAGATCTAAAGGTATATATATTGAATACGCTATTTTTTGAAAAAAAATGTATAGTTCATATTTAAGTTTTTTGTTTATATTTCTAGTTTACTACTCTTTATGATCTTCGTATGCTTTTTTCCCTATGCTCTAATCAGAGACAAAGCATAAAGTGTTTTCTTGATTGCATATGCTCTTTGTTGTGTGATTTGTCTGATCTTGACAAATCAGAAATATAGAGAAAATATGCATTTTTGGAGTAAGCTAACCAAAATCTAACCTCATTGTTGTTGAGTTTTTGGATTATTTTTTTTTCAAACTATTTTTTTTTTGGATGAGTACATATTTTGGGTAAGCACACACTTCAAAGATGGAGCTCCAACAGCGGCAAAAACAACATCCTCCTTCATTACTATTGTTATGTCTTGTGTATTAGCTAATGTGGTTAATGATTGCTTTATTTAGTAAGATGTCATCAATTTAAATCTCTTTTTAAATTAACTTTTTGAAAAAGTTCATGCAAACTTAAATTATTTCATAACTTTATTACAAAGTGTGTTTCATTTGTATTATAAAACTAAATCAATATAAAATAATTCCAATCTTCTTTTGGTCATTTTTTGCATGCAACTCTCATTTATAAAGTAAATTTATTGTAAAAGCTATTCTCACTTGTTTTATAAAAGTGAGTCACTTTATAAAGTAATTTATTTGTAAAAGTCAACTTATAAGCAAAGCTAGTGCGGAAAATATTTTTTAGCAACATCCATCATCACGTGGGCCAACTTATACTTGTCATGTGGCTCTTTGTTACCATCAATGCCTTTTCTTAAAAAGACAACTTTCACATT
>APFE030798226.1:121910-166401 GCA_000404065.3 Pinus taeda
TGTTCTTCTAAAGATAATAGTTGTTCTAAAAAGTATTTAAGACTATCATGATCCATTTTTACCTTGAAGTGGCTTCCCATTCGGTAAGGTCCCCATTTCTTAAGTGCATATAGTGTTGTCAACATTTCCTTCTCATAAATAGCTTGTTTGAAATGTAGCAGTAAAAATACCCAATCACCTACATCAAAACATTTTTCACTATGATGTTGATCCACCTGTTGTTTTATTCGATTTTGCACCAAAGTGGTTTATCCTTTAAAAGTTGGAGAACTTGTTGTCGTTGCTCGATGTGATCTTTGACTGCTTGAATCTTTTTCTTCTTGATATGTCCTTCTATCTTTAGAGTTTGAGGAGTGGTAATTTCTTCCAATCTTTTACAAGATATGGTCGGATTCATTTCTTGATGTTTGATGTGATCTTTCACTTCTTGAACATTTTTCTTCTTGACATGCTCTTCTATCTTGATAGTTTGAAGAGTGGTAATTCCGACCAATGAATGACAAGATATGGTTGGATTCATTTCTTCGTTCTCGATGTGATCTTTCACTTCTTGTACATTTTTCTTCTTGATATGTCTTTCTATCTTGAGAGTTTGAGAAGTGGTAATTTTTGCCAATGCTTTAGAAGATATGGTCTAATTCATTTCTTCTTCTTTTTTAGTTGGGTCTTGGCGTATATCCTCTTCTTTTGATGTTTCTTGATCATTTTCTTCCTCCTCTTCATACTCTATTTAAAATAATTTATTTTCAGCACATTTATGACATTTAGTGCATTTGCTATCAAAATTGTAACAAAACCCTTTTTTTCTCTTTTTTCTTCCAATTGTTGTGGTGTAAACCTTGTAAATTGTGGAAAGCTAAGAGAAACAACACTTCCATCTTTATAGTTGTGAGGGGTAGACTTCCTTATTGCCATAATTTTACTTTCCACTATGTAACAAAGCCCTTTTACTCTTTCCAATTGTTGTGGTGTTGCTCTAAAGAAAGTGTTGCTCGTTGTATCATCATAATGTGCTATCATTTCCTCCATGAAAATTGGCCACATAACAAGTTGTTTACGAAAACAAAGCCCTTTATACCATAAAAATTGATCTAGTTCTAAATATGAAGATGCAGTACATACCTTTTGTAACAGTGGTACACCATGTAAATCAAAATATTGCTCCATCTGAAGTATCTAATTTACTAGATCATTGACATCAAACTTCTTCTTGTTTTTTCTTGATTTTAGGAGCTCAATCTTGAAACGGCTGTAACTTTGTACTTTTGGATCTTTAAATTTTGAAATTGCGACATGCAATAGCGCTCTACATCCTCTTTCCAATGCCACCAGTCTGATCCAAATTGGATTCTTCAAGGGAGAGTTATGCCAAATCTCCCACAGTGACCTGATTATAGACTAGTTCAGTAGAGCGAACTTGTACGACGTGCCACGTGTCATTATTTCGAGCTTTCGCACTGAAAAACATATACAAGAAACTGCAATCTGTCAACTTTTTGTACCTTATTACGAAATTTCAATCCAATGCTCAAAGAAAAAGTTATAACGATTTTCCCTAGGTCACCCATTTGAAATGTAATTCAAGAGTCACAAAAAAACCAAATTCCTCAGATCATGTCTTCGCAAATTTAGCGCAAAAAGCTCTGAAATTCGGACCCGAGAATCAGTGCAATTTCGTCTCAAATAAATTTTTTTTTCGCTTCTGAAACGTTGCAGAAAAAAATCATAGCAAAAATGTCACGTATTTGGAGCAGCGAAACCCTAGAATCCAAAACTCTGATACCAAATGTTATAAAACCAGCTCACAAAAAGATAGAAAAGATAGATTAACGCCTTAGATTCAGCCTTTTCGAAGAGACAAGCTCCTTTACATTACATAAATGAACAATTCTTGAATGATACAAATGACAAGACCTCCTTTATATATATGAGTCTAAAGAGTCATAATATAATCAGAGCCGACATAACAATAATAATACAAGGGCACAATAATAACAATAGTGTGCTTCTATGGGGCACAATAATAACAATATGGTGACTACATGGATACAACAATATAATAAAGGGGTTGTACTAATAACAATAAAAAGTTACACTAGTAGTATAAGGGCCTAACATATATACAAACACATCATGAAAGACTTTAAAAAGCAACGAAAATGATACTTCGATTTATACAAGGTAGGGTTCTATTTAGAATACATTATAATTTAGAGGGAACTTGATTATTAGTTGGTTTTATTAATTTAGATTAGGCTAGTGACCCCATGATATAAAAGCCTATTTTAGGTTATGTTTTCAATCTTGGTTCCAAACTTGTCACTTGGGCTTCTAAGATGCAACAAACTATTGGTATTTCTTCAGTGAAATCAGAGTATCAAGCAAATGTCAATGCAAATGAAGAAGTTGTGTGGCTTCGAAAAATCCTGTGTTTGGATTCTAGCACTAGCATACAACCACCCTTTGGTGAGACAATCAGAGTCCCATCAAGCTCATCAAAGATTCAATTCAACATCAATGCAACAAATACATTGAGTTGCAAATGCACTTCTTCAAAAATCTCATTCATAATCGAGTTATAAACTCATTTTCCCTATAGATGATCAAGTTGAAGAAATTTTCACAAAGTTTCCTACTAAAGCGAAGTTTCTTAAACTTAGATCTATGTTAGGAGTTTAAAATGATGTCATTTCAAGGGAATATGCTCTAATGCCTCCTTACTTCTCCTATTATGACACTCTTGTAAATCCTTCAATCATATCCCGAGTTGTTCTTAAAAGGGGATGTTATGATATTAGACATTTGGAGTTAGTCAAGTTCAACCTCGTCTAACATGCCTATTAGATAAAAATGTATCTTTAATATGCATTAGTTTCATTGTAATGTGACAATCATTATATGTTTTAGACATGAAATGATTCCATGGCTTATATTCTCATTTCTAATGATTATTGATGGAGAATCGTCACTAATGATCAATTATAAAAACTGTAGTGTTAAAAAAAAAATTGCATTAATAAAATTGCCTTGAATAGTCATCTTAGGTAAATATTTTTTCCACAAACAAATACTTCCTATTAACTGTTTTGATTTCCTTTTAATTTAAAATGATTTTATATGAAATTTCTAACGTTAGAATAGCTTCATATCTAAATTATATATAATACTATAAACCTACTGAAGTTCAATTCAATTAGATATATATATTCGTATTTAGAGTAAGCTAAAAAGCCACACTTTTGTCAAGAAAATAATAGAAATTTCTGCAAGAATTTCTTTTAAATCACATTACTGATTATTTGCATTGAGAGTAATAAAATAGATGAACGTGTTTAGACCAGCCTTACAGATATATCTTCCATGTTGGAAGCATGGAAGCATTTGCAAACAGGTTATTACAATAGTAAACACTGCTTGCATATTTAAAATTTTCCAGACAAAACTCGAAGCGATTTGAATTCGAACATGAATCAAATTCTATTGCTTCCCCTCTTTACAATAGGGGATTAGATTAGATAATAGGGGATTAGATTGGATAAGAGTTGCAGGGATGCTACTGCAACTTCTCCCAACTTTCTCATGCAAATGTGTAGAATAGCAATCCCTACCCGTTAGTCATTATGCGTATCTTTTAGAGTATTTCCCAATTATTGCGCAACCATGCATATATTCTAGATAAATGTATATATTCTGGACAAATTAATATAGAAAAGTTTAGATGAGCATCTTACTCCTATTATGATTTATTAGCGTTTCTTTGACAAAAGAGATGACTGGAGAACTAACAAAACTGTCGATTTGAAGTTCTCTGGTTTTCTTGTAAGAAGCCAAACCATATTACTACACACATTTTTGGAAAGGACTGAATCTCCCAAATGCAAAAATATAGGGCATAAGGTAAAGAATGTATGAATTTTCTTAATAGCAATAAAAATGGATGTAATACTAGGGATACAATACGCAACTTCTTCCGTGTTGATATCAAAGACCTCCACATACAGAGTTCATTTACAATAAGCAGAAACGCCCAGCGAAACTCAAAAAATAAAACAGAAACGGCCGCCATCATTATTGCAGGAAAACGAACATTCAGTAAAGTTGTTGTAAACCCTCTCAGAGAATCACTCGATTTATAAATTTCACGAAATTCAAAGAAAATACTGCAACTACCTCGAACAACACTTTACATGGTCAGATGCCCTGTTCTTTGAAATACGAGCAACCCAGTCAGATTCAGGCAACTGTAACGCCGCTGATTCGAGGTCGTCGCTCTGAGTTATCTCCCGCTAACACGACGGATGAAACCTTCCGTTTTCTACATATAGGCGTGGTAGCTACGGGCTTCGATACCTTGATATACCCCGTTATCTTCTTGATGTCATCCCGTTGCACGGGTTTGACAATGAAGTCTTCGGCTCCTTCATCTAAACACCTGCACATATTTTGAGAGCATCGTTAAATATATTCGGAAGCCAATTCTTTACATACATGTATACCATACTTTATATTCTTGAGTGGAGTCTAGTTTCGTTCTCTCATGCTATTTATTTAATATGTCAGGCAATTAACTGTAAGTGTTTGTTTTACTAGTTACAGTCCGGTGCCACCGGTTTCTTTAGCGTTCAGCGAGTTAGGGCTCACAAATAGTACTATTGTATCAGACTACCTGGTGCCACGAATATACGGTAGTACTTTCAAAATTCCAAAACTTTACAAAAAGATCACTTCAAAAAATTTCAAAACTGCTCAATCCTCAAGCTTCTCTGACTATTTAAGAATTACCCAGCATCAAATATGTGTATACGGAAATTCAACCTGAAGTTTCAAGAAACAAAAGTACAGAAAACTCCATAACTTAAGCTACGGATACAAGAGAAGAAATCTGGTGGCACTTTTTTTAAGTCGCAAATTCAGCACTAGTGTAGGCTAACTGATACCTTTGAATTCGCTGTGGCACATTCTCTGATGACATTATAATTACAGGTATCTCCTTCAAACCCTTGATTTCCTGCTAAACACGAAAAAACTTCAAAAATGAGCTTAAGCCCAACCAAATTAAAGAAAATAGTCAACTAAGATATTTAGTTTCACGCTTAAAGACAGCCTCATCTAAAGTCAAAACTTCAACTCAACACGCCGTGTACCTTGAGTCTCTTGAGGAGATCGTAGCCTGTCAGTTCTGGCATGCAATAATCTGTGATAATCAAACTGAACTTCAATGGCTGCGGGATGAAAACACAATGAAACAAGAAATCGTTAACGACAGTTACAACCTGAAAAGAAATCACGAGATTTAAGTTTATCGTTATAGAATCTTCACTCTAAAGTTTAAGCAAGGTTTCGGCTTTACATTAGTGCAGACAGTGGCTGTCGCGTGTTCTTTATTTACTCCAAGAAGTTCAAGCGCCTTGGCAGCACTGTCCACGGCAGTGACTGCAAAGAAAATGCATAATAAGACAAAATAGTGAATTAAAGGTGCGCAAAAGAGGGATTTTCAAAAGAAATCAGAGCTATATCCATAACATATCGAATTGAAGACGCATTTGTCGAGCAAATTAGTGATGATGATTTAACATATAAAAATATTGTATTTTCAGAGCAAGGTTATTAAATATCGGCTTTAAGGTTTGCACATTTAATACCTTTCACAGAATCTGACCGCAGCAGTCTCTCAACGACCATTCTATCAACACGACAATCGTCTACGGCTAAAACATGCATCTCATGGCCATCGGTCGCTGCTTCCCCCACAGTGATCGCCTGCGAATCGCCAAAAGTGATTTTCACTCCGTCTTCTTCCATGATTGCAACAGACAGACAAGACTCAGTCGCGGCCGAAATAGTATCCCGCCTACTAGGCTTTCCAAACAGCCGCGACTCTTCTGCTGCTATACATTGCAGGTCATGGCAATGGCGCAAAGATATAACAAAAAATCGGATCCATGAAGTTTTCTTCCTATAGGAGGACAGAAAATTACACCCGCTATACTTTTTAAACCAGAATCGCCACCGCCGGGAATCGAACTGACGACCGTCGCTCTGTCCAGTTCAGCGCCGTCCTTCAAAAACCCTAAGCGAAATGGCTTCGAACCCTCTTATCAGGCCTGCGGAGCGAGTCCTCGCTGTTATTTCATCGCGAACACACTGTAACAAAAGCTTGAGCCTGAAGCGTCCAAGTTCTTTCTTTATTATTGGGGAACGAAAAGCGTGAGAGGATCCACTAAAGGTCGCGCGATCCAATCCCATAGCATGCCATAAAGTACCTGCCAACAAATATTTTCCCAAAATTTGTCGATCGCATATTCCTGAGATCCCCAAATACGCCACGACATATCGAGTCTCACGACGACCATAACATTATTAGTAATCTCCTTTCTGCCCCTTTACTTGCTGACGTGGAATTAAAAATCCCAACTGTAGCACGGGAGATGGGACCCACGGGGCCCAACGCTAGACCGAAATTGACAGGCCGCAGACATTTGAGCAAAGCCCTGTCGATAAGTTGTCGGTCGATCAAATCTGACCGACACTAAATAAATTCCTCAACCCTTCCATCTCTCCACGCCAAAATTAAAATATGAATATTTCCCTAATCTAAATTTGCCGGCCTGCCTGTGCCGCCGCTCGGCTCCCGATAAAAAAGGTTAAAAATAAATTCCCCCCACGTCTCGTAAGACCAGCCAGAACAGAATAATTACCGCAATAAACAATAAATCACTCGGGGGCCGCTCCAGCCTGCAAATCTTTACCGGACGGCCCGGCAACGATCCGACAAGACCGATCATTCCCGCAATCCAATCATAACTCCGTTCTCCCACTCACTCCCTATCGTCCGATGCCTTCAAATTTGGCGGTCCTACCGATTTGACTGCCACACGATTTCCAACTTTTACCGAGGCGTAAATTTAGGCTTTGTCGTTAGCACGCGCGCTTGAGTTTAAATGGAAAACGAAGGCTGAAAACGACGGTGGGTCGGGGGTAATTCCCAGCACCAGAAATCCATAATTACTTCCATAATTACCGTCGTCGCGGCAGTATTTGCCCGTATACGCTTTGCCTGCCAGTGAATCCATACGGTTAGATCGTATCTCTCGTCCCGTCTCCATTCATACGTGGGAAGTCAATATCACAATAATATACCAAAGTACGATCTGCCAACGCGGCTTAATAGGAGCCGCACCTACGGCCACCTTCCTTGTCTTGACGTGATGTGACAGCACTGGTCGTCGCTGTCCGGAAGGAATTGACGGCCGCCGGCGTTTCCAAAGGTGTCTGTAAGGTCACGGCATTTTTTCTACCAAGTCTCATGGCATTAAATGTCAATAAAACATTATAGCATTAAATGTATGAAACATTCTAGTCTAAAAGTTATTTAAGTGGTGGGGTCATATACCATGGGGCCCACTTGCAAACATTGATTATTGCCTTGCTCCAACATTATAATTCCTTGCCCTGGCCCATGGAATTATTATTTAAGTCAGGGATACAGTTATCTGAAATATGCCATGTCTTGGTATATGGAGATAATGTATCTACATCAAATATATAACCCACACATGCCACTTTGAAACATAGAAATTCCAAGTCAATGTGAGACATTTAGGGGGGACCAAATTTGACATTTGGATGCTTTGCTTGTCCTACTAAATCTTATCTCTCCTTGATTCTGTGACTAACGGTCTATGTTGTGCAACCTAAGGCTGACCGCACCCCCCCTCCCCCCCCTTTTTAATATATTCTACCCTAAGGCCTCTAACCCTAATCAATCAACTTCCACATGAGTGAATGAGGTTTGAATGACGTTAATACATAGATTTCTTAACCACCTAAACAGAATTATGGTGCATGAAAGTGTAAAGGGCATGGATTATTTCTTATGATTGCATTTTTAATGCTAAATGGATTCTGTCTTTTTGGAAATCTCAATAATACGGTAAAGATTTGACAATAATTGCTATGCCAAATTGTCCAGACAAAGTACTTTATTACACAATTAAATAATCTTTATACAAACCCTAAGTACTTTATTACACAATTAAATAATCTTTATGCAAACCCTAAGTAGACCTAAGATATTGCACACTTAGACATTATTTTGTGTAATAATATAGAAAATTTTATAGGCTTTTGCATTTTCATTTATCATGATGTCGATGTAGAATAATAAAATATATGTAATATTTTCAATATTATAATGATGTTGAAGGAAAATAAAAAGAAAAAATTATCATGATGATGTTGAAGCAAAATAAGGTATAATATTGGGTAGAAAAATATGTTTAATATAATATAAAGTGTAAGATTATATGTAATAATTTTTTATCACGATGAATGTTGAAGTAGATAGGCATTAATGGATATGGATTTAATAATATTATTATTATTGATATATAAATATAATAATTATTATTATATTTTTGAGTTTAGATTTCTATGATTCATAATGTTTAGAAGAGATTTTTTCGGAGAGATCACATCGAATAATTTTTTGGAGCTAATGTTTCAAACCCTCTACTGTGGTCCATCATCAAGGCAAAGGTGGAGTATCTGATCTAACATTAACAATAAATATATAGATGTAGATGTTTAGAGAAAACAAGGAAAAACAAATTGATACCTTAGAAAGTAAAAAAATAAAAAATTAATATTTTTTGAAACGTTATAAAGTCAAAGTAAAATGAAATTAAATGTTCAAAAACATCATGATGCATTGAAATAAAATTGGAAAGATATATATTATTAAATATATATTATCATATAAAAATAAAAAAATGAAATGCAAAATAAGAGAAAATAAAAGGAATCAAAAGTAATCCAAACAATTAAAAATTAATAAATAATAGAATATAATAATATTATAAACGCAACGTATATAAACCCTAAGATAAATATTATAAACCCTATAATAAACATGGTTGACCATGGTTGATTTTCATATTGAGACAATCATTGTCACAATGTGACGTTGGACCATGGTTGATTATCATATTGAGACAATCTTTGTTACAGTGCGAAATGGACCATGGTTGATTTTCATATTGAGACAATCTTTATCACAATGCAACATTGGACCATGGTTGACCATGATTGATTTTATAAAACATGGCTGACCATGATTGATTTTATAAAGCATGGTTGACGATGGTTGCCCATGATTGATTTTATAAAGCATGTTTGACCATTAGTGACCAAGGTTGACCATAGTTGATCATAGTTGACCATGATTGATATTATAAACCCAAGGGAATTATATTTTACCCTCAGATTAATATTATAAATCCTACATATAATATTTTACCCTAGGAATATGAACCCTTAGATTAATAAACCCAAGGGATTAATACTAAAAACCCAAGGGAATAATATTAAACCCATAGATTAGTATTGTAAATCCAAGGTGTATATAACCTACGATAAAGATTGAAAACCCTAAAACAAACATGGTTGACAAGGGTTGACCAAGGTTGATTTTCATTTTGAGACAATCCTTGTCACAATGCGATGTTGGACCATGGTTGACTATGATTGATTTCATATTGAGAGAATCTTTGTCACAATGAGACATTAGACCATGGTTGACCTAAGTTGACCATGATTGACCATGGTCGAACATGGTTAATTTTAATATTGAGACAATCTTTGTCACAATGCAATGTTGGACCATGGTTGTCACAATGTGACATTGGACCATGAGAAAAATACAATATTTGTCACAATGTGGCCATGGTTATTGACCATCATTGACCATAATTGACGATGATTGACAATGATTGGCCATGGTTGATTTTCATATTGAGAAAATATTTGACACAATGCGACATTGAACCATGGTTGACCATGATTGGCCATGGTTGACCATGTTTGACCATGATTGATCATGGTTGATTTTCATATTGACCATGGTTGTCCATGGTTGACCATGATTAATTTTCATATTGAGACAATATTTATCGCAATTCAACGTTGGACCATGCTCTACCACGGTAGAACCCTTAGATTACTAAACCTAAGGGATTAATACTAAACCCCAAGGAATTATGAACCCAAGAGAATAATATTAAACCTAAGGAATTAATGTCATAAACCCAAGGTATATAAACTATAAGATAAATATTATAAAGCCTAAAATAAACATGGTTGGCCCTAGTTGATTGTCATATTGAGACAATCCTTGTCACAAAGCGACGTTGGACCCTGGGTTGACCATGCTTGACCAGGATTGATTTTCATATCGAGACAAGCATTGTCACAATACGACATTGGACCATGGTTGACTTTCACATTGAAAAATCTTTGTCACAATGCGACGTTCAACCATGGTTGACCACGGTTGAACATGATTGATATTAGAAACCTAAGGGAATAATAAACCTGAGGGATTAATACTAAAAAACCAAGGAATTATAAACCTAAAGAAATAATATTAAACTAAATGGAATAATACTAAACCCTAAGTATATGAACCATTAGATTAATAAACCCATGAGATTGATATTATAAACCGGAGGGAATAATAATAAACCCTAGGAATATGAACCCTTAGATTAATACACCCAAGAGATTGATATTATAAATGCAAGGGATTAATATTGAAACCCTAAGGGATTATAAACCCAAGAGAATAATATTAAACACAAGGGATTAATATTATAAACCCAAGGTATATAAACCCTAAGTTAAATATTATAAACCCTAAAATAAACGTGGTTGACCATGGTTGATTTTCATATTGAGACAATCCCTGTCACAAAATGACGTTGGACCATGGTTTACCATGATTGATTTTCATATCGAGACAATCTTTGTCACAATGCAACATTGGACAATGGTTGATCGTGGTTGATTTTTGTATTGAGACAATCTTTGTCAAAATGTGACTTTGAACCATGTTTGACCATGATTGACCATGGTTTTCCATGGTTTACCATGATTGATCATGGTTGACCATGATTGATATTATAAACCCAAGGGATTATAAATCGAAGAAAATAATATTAAACACAAGGGAATAATATAAACCCAATGTATAAAAGCTCTAAGATAATTATTATAAACCCTTAAATAAACATGGTTGACCATGGTTGATTTTCATCTTAAGACAATCTTTGTTACAATGTGGCATTGGACCATGGTTGACCATCGTTGACCTTTGTTGACAATGGTTGACCATGGTTTATTTTCATACAAGGAAAATATTTGTCACAATGTGACGTTGGACCATCATTGACCATGGTTAACCATGATTCGTCATGGTAGATTTTCATATTGACCATGATTGACCATGGTTGACCATGATTGTTTATGGTTGACCATGATTGATTTCCATATTGAGACAATATTTGTCACAATGCGACATTGGACCATGTTAGACCATGATTGAACCCTTAGATTAATAAACCCAAGGGATTGATATGATAAACCCAAGGGATTAATACTAAAACCCCAAGGAATTATGAACCCAAGGGAATAATATTAAATCCAAAGGATTAATTTTATAAACTCAAGGTATATAAACTGAAAGCCCAAGGTATATAAACCCAAAGATAAATATTATAACACCTAAAATAAACATGGTTGATTTTCATATTGATACAATCCTTCTTGCAATGTGACATTGGACCATGGTTGACCATGATTTATTTTCAGAGGCAATCTTTGCTACATTGTGATGTTAGACCATGGTTGATTTTCATATTGAGACAATCTTTCTCACAATGCGATGTCTGACTAGGGTTGACCATGATTTATTTTCAGAGGCAATCTTTGCTACATTGTGATGTTAGACCATGGTTGATTTTCATATTGAGACAATCTTTCTCACAATGCGATCTCTGACTAGGGTTGACCATGATTGACCATGGTTGATCGTGATTGATTGTACCAAACATCATTGACCATGATTGACCATCATTGATATTATAAGCCCAATGGAATAATAAACACGAGATATTAATACTAAAAAGCCAAGGGATTATAAACCCAATGAAATAATATTAAACCCTAGGTATATGAACCCTTAGATTAATAGACCAAAAGCATTGATATTATAAACCCAAGGGAATAATATTAAACCTTAGTAATATGAACCCTTAGATTAATAAACCCAAGGGATTGATATTATAGACCCAAGGGATTAATACTAAATCTCCAAGGGATTATGAACCCAAGTGAATAATATTAAACACGAGGGATTAATATTATAAACCCAAGGTATATAATCCCTAAGATAAATATTATAAACCCAAAAATAAACATGGTTGACCAAGGTTAATTTTCATATTGAGTTAATACTTGTCACAATGCGATGTTGGACCATGGTTGACCATGATTGATTTTCATATCAAGAAGATATTTGTCACAATGTGATGTTAGACCATGGTTGACCATGGTTAATTTTCATATTGAGACAATCTTTGTCACAATGCAACGTTGGACGATGGTTGACCATGATTGATTTTATAGAACTTGGTTGACCATGGTTGACCATGATTAATTTTATAAAACAAAATTGACCATGGTTGACCATGGTTAATATTATAAACCCAAGGGATTAATACTAAAAACCCAAGGGTTTATAAACCCAAGGCAATAATATTAAACCCAAGGGAATAATATAGCACAAGGATTAATACTAAAAAGTGAATATTGTAAACCCAAGGGATTAATACTAAAAACCTAAGGGATTATAAAACCTAAGGCAATAATATTAAACCCAAGGGAATAATATAAACCCTAAGATAAATATTATAAACTCTTAAATAAACATGTTTGACCATGGTTGATTTTCATATTGAGACAATCTTTGTCACCAATGTGACGTTGGACCATGCTCAACCACAGTTTAACCCTTAGATTAATAAACCTAAGATAATGATATTATAAACCCAAGGGATTAATACTAAAACCCCAAGGAATTATGAATAATATTAAATCCAAGGGATGAATATTATGAACCCTTAAATATTATAGCCCCTAAAATAAACATGGTTGACCATGGTTGATTTTCATATTGAGATAATCATTGTCACAATGTGACATTGGACCATGGTTGACCAAGAGCCTTAACAATGATTCATTTTCATATCGAGATAATCTTTGCCGCAGTGTGATGTTGGACCATGGTTGATTTTCATATTGAGACAATCTTTGTCACAATGCGACATTGGACCATAACTGACCATGACAGACCATGGTTGACCATGATTGGCCATGGTTGATTTTCATATTGAGACAATTTTTCTCACAATGCAACATTGAACCATGGTTGACCATGATTGATCATGGTTGACTAAGATATTATAAACCCAAGTGATTAATACTAAAAACCCAAGGATTATAAACCCAAACAAATAATGTTAAACCCAAGGGAATCATATTAAAACCTAGGTATATGAACCCTTAAATTAATAAACCTAAGTGATTGATATTATAAACCTAAGGGAATAATATTAAACCCTATGAATATGAACCTTTAGATTAATAAACTCAATGGATTGATATTATAAACTGAAGGGAATAATAAAGCCAAGGGAATAATATTAAATACAATGGATTAATATTATATACACAATGTATATAAACTGTAAGATAAAGAAAAGACTTGCAAAAAATATCCCAGACTATGAGCTCGCAGCTTTGCAATGCTGAAGTCGGCATCCATGGTGGCTTCGGGGGTCAAAATCCCAGGGTTTGATGGCCATGGCTCTAGCACCTGGCTGGCCTGACCTTACCCCTCACCTCCCTATCTCCCTACGGCATTCATTCACTCAGCCCGCGGTTACCTAGCTATCAGAGGCCTCACCAAGCGGTTTACCTGGTTTAACCTCCATCCCGTTTTTGTCTCCTTAACAACTGTAGCTCCTTCGACCATTTACCGTCGGTTTCGATGGAGCTAGACGATGTTGACTACGAGGCGAACCCTCATCCCCAATAGGTTATTTGGTCACACCATCGAACCGTGTCAGGCTTTGGCCCTTTTGCTGCCACTCTACGACCGTTGGCAACTGCTCAGTCCGTTTAGGCTTGTCCAGGTCCTTCGGTAAACCACCCTCTACCCTCAGTCCACATTGACAATGCACCTAGTTTGGACTGCCCCCCTCTCTCTCCAGCTACCCTAAACTTGTTGGAAACCTGTCTTCAACCCTCGCCCACATTCAACGCCCCCTTACCACACCTTCCCCATATCTCTGCACCCCATTGGGCACCCTCCACCTCCCATATCCCTCCATTTGGGTCCCCTCCTCTCATCAATCCTTCCCTTTCAAGTGCAACCCTAAACCCTGGAGGTACAAACCCTAATACCCCCATCCGCTCAGGCTGCTTCAGCTCCCCGATCCCTAACCCTAAATCTACCCCATCCACCCCCCCAAACAGTTAACCAGGGCTATCGGGTTCTTCTCAAGGATTACCCGATTGCTCGCTGCTCAGACAAATCTAAGAAAGGTAGGTGCCTAAAAATTGTGGACAGGGACATCAACCTAACCCTTGGCAAGGATATTCCGATGGGCGAAGTCGCAGAGACTGCAAAGAAGGTTCTGGTGGGTCGAGTGTGGGGAAAGAACTACTTTGTAGATCGTCTTCGAATCTAGACCTCGGATATTTGGGGTTCCTTGCTCAAAGAATTGCCCATCATCAAGGTTCTGGCTCGTGGTTGGTTTGCCCTGCGATTCCATAGGGAAGAATACACCGACTGGATACTATCCTGATTCTGGCACATCAAGCTTGCTCCCATACTGTTAAAAAGATGGGATCCTTCATTTCATCCAAAGAGGGAATAGTTGGGTGCTGGGTCGATTTGGGTCTATTTGTTGGGCCTCCCGATGCATTTTTGGACCCCTGTAGTATTCAAGTGCATTGGAGATGCACTGGGAACTTACTTAGAACATGATCAATCATTTGAATAGTCAGGAATCATGACAATGGTGCATATCCTGGTTCATCTGGATACCAGGGAGGGGTTGGAGGAAAAGATAACCCTCCATCGGAGGCACTTCTCACGCCGTGAAAATATGGACTATGAAGGTGTGCCTTTTCTGTGCAGAAGATGCCACAAGGTCGGCCATCTATACAAGGATTGTCCGCTGCTAACTCCTACTTCACAAGCGGTCGCAAGGGAAACGAAGAACCGTCAGCCTGAAGACCTGATTGTGGACGAGCAGCCCTCAGGTCAGGATCACTCAAAGGATGCGGATGGAGTCACTACCCAACAAACCAGTGCTCCACTGATACCACCTATATCCCCTCCACTGGCTCAATCCCAGTCTACTGTGGAAGATGCTCCTACAACGGGTAATTCTCCTCTTTCATTCTCCTTTGCTCTATTTTTTAATCAAATAAATGCATCTCTACATCAATCTGCATCCCTCTCGTGCATAAATTCCACCATTAACTGTGAGCTCGAGCCCCCCTCCCCCATATTCTCTACTACCCCGCCAATAATACAAGCTCTGAGCCCTCTCCTTCACCCCTCCCTCTCCACCTCTACCTTGAGCTCGCACTCCTACAATTTCTATTCTTGACAATTAATCAGCCCCATCCAACTAGGTCTCGACATCTCCTCCCCCACTTCCCTCCTAGATTAAACCCACCAAAGGTAGGCCTTCAAAGATATCCAAAGCCATCAAAATTGCGGGGGCAGATGTGGCGCAGGGTCGACAGAACACCATTGAAAGGGAACTTAGAGCATCTGAAACCCTTGATAATGTTCCCTTATGATTTGGCTCTCTTTCAATTGTAGGGGCTTGGCCAGGCCCAAAAAAAAATTGGCCCTCAAGTGCCTCTTGCATTGTACTCGCTGTGACATGATTCTTCTTCAGGAAACCCTTGGGCCTTTTGATCAGATTACTAAGATCCTACAAGCCATACTACCTGGATGGCACTTCCAAGGCCTGGATGTTGTGGGCAAATCTGGGGGTTTAGCCATTGGAATCAATCCAAAAAGTATTAGGATGATATCTTCTTGGGGAGGCCAGGGATTCCTGGGCATGGACATCTTCTCTACAGATTTAGGCAAATAACTTTGCATCATTAATATCTATTCCCCCAACCAAAACATGCTTTCTTTTTGGCAATCCTTTCTGGAAATTCCCTTGATCAAGAGTGCCATTATTCTAGGGGGAGACCTGAATTTTTCCATTGAACATGAGGAATCCTGGGGGCATCACTTGTAGCTTGACCCACTCTCATATCAGCTGAGCTTTCTCCTGGATCAATATGGGCTCATAGATGTACCCATGAATAAGAAGATGCCAAGATGGCATAATAGACGTACTGGCTAAGCTGCCCTTGGTAGAAGGCTGGAAGATATCTCATTCAAGAATACCTCCTCCATACCCTCACCATCTACAAACAATGGGTTGGCTTGGGGGGAATTTCGGATCACTTTCCCATTTTATTGGAAGTGGCTGGCCCATCTAGGAAACTAAGGGCACCTTTAAAATTTAACTCTTCTTGGTTAAAGGACCCTGATTATATTAAGATGGTTTTGGATTTCTGGCAAGCCCAGCCACCGCTCAGGGATCAGAGGAAGGTTGCAGATTCAGCTCAAGAGATTCACCATTGAATGGACAAAAAGGAAAAGAGCTAGGGATGACCAATCCATTGCGGACATCGAAGCTCAGCTGGCCTCCTTAACAGATGTTAGTGGGCTTGGCTACTTATCCATAGAAGCAAAGCTACATCTTGTTGACTTGGAAACACAGAGATCTAAGATCCTCCTTGACCAGGAAGAATTGTGGAGACTCAGAAGTAGAGCAATATGGCTTCAATCGGGGGATGGCAACCCCAAATTCTTCCACAATTTTGCCAATGGAAGGCAAGCCAACAATACTATCTGGCAGATGTCCTTAGATCAATATCAGTCAGCCACCACTCACTCTCAGCTCGCCCACCTTGGTATCTCCCATTGCAAGCAGCTCTTCAAAGCCCCCCCTGCCCCATTTCTTGCCAAAATCATAAACCTAGCAGGTCATTTCCATGGGTATTTGGAACCAGATGGAATGGAGGATCTCATAAAATCGGTTTCCATGGGGGAATTAGAAAGCACTCTCAAGTGGTTCAAGAAGGACAAAATTCCAGGGCTGGATGGCTGGCCTGTGGAATTCTATATTGCTTTCTTGGATATCATTGGACCAGACCTGCTAGGAGTGGTAGAAGAGAGTTGGTCTCTAGGACGCATATATGGCCCCTTAAATTCCATGTTTATTTCCCTCATACCCAATACTGACTCCCTTACCTCCTTCCATGACTTTCGCCCCATATCCCTCTGCAATTGTCTCTACAAAATTATTGCCAAGATTATAGCAAATCTCATCAAGCTGATCCTCTCTGAATACATTTCTCAGGAACAATTTTCCTTCCTCCATAATAGACATATTCATGAAGCCATAGGATCTACCCAAGAGGCCTTCCACTCCATTAAACTGAGAAAACTGAAAGGGATGGCACTCAAAATCGACCTCTCAAAAGCCTTTGACAAAGTAAGTTGGTTATATTTAAGGATGATACTCACTCATCTGGGTTTTCCTCTGGAATTCACGAGATGGATTATGGGATCTATAACATTAATTTCTTTTGCAATCCTTATAAATGGGTCAACCTCCCATTCCTTTCAAGCGGAAAGGGGAATCAGGCAGGGATGTCCCTTATCCCCCCTACTGTTCCTTCTGGTCATGGAAGGCCCGAGTAGACTAATAGCAACTGAGAAGCGAGCTGGCCTCATGATTACTGATCACTACCTTTTAACTCATCTACTTTTTGTTGATGATATACTCATTTTCCTTAATGGGGGTATACATGATATCATCACTCTCAGGGAGATATTAAAACTCTTCAGTGCTGCTACAGGAATGGAAATCAATAGGGAAAAGTCAACTATATCCTTCTTTGAATGTACTCAATAAGAAGCCCATCTAGCCCTTCAAAATTTCCCATACCAAATTTTGGCACTACGGGATAGTCTGAAGTATTTTGGATTCAGGATTAAATCTTATGGCTACAAGATAGCAGATTGGACCTGGTTGATCTCAAAGGTGGAAAACAGAATAAATATTTGGTGTCATCACCTTCTATCCAGAGCTGAAAGATTGGTACTCATAAAAGCAGTACTAGAAGCAACCCCAGTGTTTTGGATGTCCTTGGCCTGGATCCCCTTGGGGATTCTACATAGGATCCAACGAGTCTGCAGTCATTTCCTATGGAAGGGACAAAAATATGGAAAGCCTTTTGTGTGGGTCAAATGGAGGAGAATTATGACCCCCAAAAAATGGGGAGTTTGGGGTTTAAAGCACCTCCCGGCTTTCGCACAAGCACTAGCTGCTAAACAAGGTTGGCTACTCCTAAAGCACAAGAGTCTTTGGTTGGAGGTGGTCACCCACAAATACATTTGGACTAGCACTATACTAGACTGGTTAAGGCGGCCTACATGGAACATGAAAGGTATTTTAGTCATCTGGAGGGTCATAATCAACACCCTGCCCATCATCAAAAGGGGCCTTATCTGGAGGATTGGGAATGGGGAGTCAGTCTGAATCAGGATTAATCCCTGGATTGGCAGTGGGAATGCCTACCAACTCCCACAGGAATTGATCACACTCCTCAACCACAATGGTGTACTATTCATATCATATCTTGGAGACCCTCGTAACTCAACCATTTTACTACAAGCATGGCACACAGAGGCATGGAATATCCTGGATCAATGGGAAAGACAGTGGAGAATATTTTTGCAGACGTTATCAGAATCCCATGTGCGCCTAAATGAAGAGGAGGATGAATTGATCTGGGGTTTTACTAAAAATGGGCACTACTCCTCCAAGCAAGGGTATGATATCATACATGCTGAGCACAAGCCGGACAAACTGATGAGCTGGTGGAGCCATCTTTGGATGTTAAAAGCCCCTCTGTGCACAAAATTATTGATGTGGAACATCATAATGGATAAAACTCCTGTAGGAGAAAACCTCAGAAAAAGGGCTTTCCCAGGTCCGACTTGGTGCGTTTTATGCCATGAGGAGGAGGAAACAAATCATCATTTATTCCTCACTTGCCCCACCTCCCAACTACTCTGGTCTCAAGTCATGTGCACACTAAATATCAAGCATTCCCAGAGGGGGGTAGATATCCCAAATGCTTGGGATAGATGGTGGGAAGCTGCAACTGAACCGAGATCTAGGAATCTGCCACTCTTGGTCACTTGGCACATATGGATGTGCTGCAATAACATCATCTTTAGAGACCGAAATATAATCTGGGCCCTGATACCTCCAAAAATTTTCTCGAGCTATGGGGAACTCTCGGCTGAGGAACAAGTATTTAGAACTCGGAACATCACACAAGAACAGATTGACAAAGCCCACCCTTGGGCATATTTTGATGTGGCTGCACAAGTACAGGGATGTGGAGGAGGCATAATTCTTCATCTATTGGAGACTCATTACCTTCACATATGCATGGGGTTGGGAGAGGGTACAAATAATTATGCAGAGCTGATTACTCTCTGACACCTTTTACATTTTACCATCCTCAAACAATGCAGACACATACAAATTTTTGGGGATTCCAAAATAGTAACTGGTTTAACAACACAACATTTTGCCATGCATATACTCTGAGAACTATTATGGATGAAATTGTTTTTCTCAAAACACATTTTGATCACATCTCATGCACTCATATTTACAGGGAGCGTAATGAAAGTGTGGACAAGCTATCAAAAGAGGCAACACATTGTCCTCAAGGAGAATGGTTGATCACAGAGTACACACCAGAGCGGACCTACCAGTACTTCCACAGACCATATATGGAACATGAACTTTGGAGGGCAGACAGGCCCTAATATCAGCAGTCTATACTTGTCTTTTTTCACAGTTTTTTTTCTATCATGTAATTATCATAATTTTGGCAACAGAACAACGATCACCACCGGTGAATTTTTGAATATGTAATTATTTATATATGTACAACAACACTAGCACACCCAACAGGGTCTATTTTGTTAGAACTCACAATTTTGTAACTTGAAACAGCTGACTACGGTCATAGTATTTGCATATGCCTATGGCATTTACAGCATGTAATTTTCAACAAATTAATGGAAATTATGATATTTCTCCCTGATAAAAAAAAAAAAAAAAATCTGCTAAGATAAATATTATTAAAACCTTAAAAATAAACATGGTTGATTTTCATATTGAGACAATCCTTGTCATAATACGACATGGGACCATGGTTAAACGAGATGGTAATAATGATTAATTTATATTAATATCAATTAATTTTAATATTGATTAAATATATTTATTTAAACATTTTTAAATAAAATTGTTTAAATTAATAGTTCAATAAATATATATAATATATATATTATAATATATATATATAATATATATATATATTATATATATATATAATTCAATTATCAATTATAAATATTTTTGTTATATATAAAATAATTTGATTAAGGTTATTTATTATAATTAATTAATATTATACTCTAGTAATATTAATTATAATTATATTAATTTTAAACAATGGTTTAAATAAATGTGAATGTATCAAATATTTTTCAATTATAAATATTTATTAAAAAATAAAAAAGTAATGGTTATAATGTTTTTTTTTTTTTCCCCGGGAAAAAGTCATAATTTTCATTAATAAGAGAAAATTACATTTTGTAGATGTTAAGCATATGCAGTGTGTAAGGCATTGCTTGTCCAAAATAGTTTAAACAGTGGTATAATGCTCCACACAGGGAGCGAACTAATCAAAAAGTGAAAAAATTATGATCTCTATGCAGAGAGAGTATAGTTCAGCTTAGTTCTGTAATAACATGCAAGAAAAGACATAAATATTTACATATAATAAAAAAAATTCCTGACTCAAATTGAACCTTCAATTATGCTTCTGGATCTATGAACGGTCTATGATAGTGTTGATAGGTAACACCATCCTTCTCCTCATATATCAACCAAATACCATCATCCTTGTGCGTTGCCTCCTTGGATAGGTGATCGACAACTCAGTTGCGCTCCCTGTAAATGTGATGGAAAACAAAAGAGTCAAAAGTCAAGATGAGCCTGTGAATGTCATCCAAGGTATGCCTCAATGAGTATGCATTACAATTAGATTTTTTATTTATCCAGTTGCAAACAAATTTTGAATCACCGAAGAGTTGTAGGTTCGAGCACTGTTTGTTCAGGGCAAAATGAATGAGGTATTTGGCAGTTAAGAGCTCAACATAGTTATTGGTGCCTCTGCCCAGACCCATTTGTATTTTAAAGGAATGAGTTTATGATATATGTAATATAGCTTTCCCACCACAGCCGATCTCTAATGCCAATCCATCGAAATAAGCCCATGGCTTAGAGGTATTTATGGTTTTTGAAGTGATGTTCTTGTTGTACTGATGACTGGTCTCTTCTGGAATGGAGTGATAGTCGGCTATTGTTCTAGACAGTATAGAGGGCTAGTGTGGAGCCTTCTGCTGAAATATGGTATTGTTCCTAGCTAACCATATAGCCCAACATTTGAGTAATGGCAAATTCCTCTCCTTTCCTGTGGTGGCCTTCCACTAGTTGTTCCATGCATCTTTTATGTTATCACTGTGCCACCGACATGATATGGGAAGCGATGTGTGTAGGTTGTTCCATAGCTCTTGGGTGGTAGGATAATCTAGAAAGAGGTGATCATTGTCTTCATTGCAATTTCTGCAAAGGTGGCACCAAAATGGTCCTAAATAAGATCGCTTCATCAAGTTTGCACCTGTCGGGGTTTTGTTGTGCAGAATAGACGACATTGGCAGCTTCGTTCTAGGGGTCATTTTTAGCTTCCACATAAGGTTCCACCAAGGTTCAGTAACTTGGGGCTTATAGGGATCCATGATTAGTACCAGATATCCTATCTTGGGTGCATATGAGCCATGTTTAGCAAATGCCCATATTAGTTCGTCCTCCCCTTATGTAATCCTAATGTGGGCCTCTGTTAATGCAGATACGTAGTCAGGCCAGTCCTGATGCCAGTACTGAGGGATATTTAGAAAGGTCCCTGATTTCCAAGCCTATTGTGTCATGGTGGAATGGGCATTGTCGGCAATATGGCAGATATGAGTGATGCCTTGTTCAACGAGGAGTGTTTTTAGCTCTGTAGGTAGCTTATGAGCATTGCCACAACCAACCCAAGGGTCTTCCCCTATGCGCACCTATGATCCAGATCAAATTCTCCATGTCAATCCATTTCGAATAAGACTCATAGAATTTATTACAACCTTCCAAATGATGGATATGGTTGAGGTATTCCTTTGTGCTTGTCTAATCCAGTCTAGAGTATTGGAAGGGGTTATATATTTAGAGACAACAACCTTCGTCCATAGGCTGCGATTGTTGAGCAATTGCCATCCTAGCTTTGCTGCCAATGCTTTGGAGAAGACATCCAGTCTCTTGACCCCCCAGCCTCCCCACCATTTGGGCAAGGCAAGGGTCTCCCATCTGGCCCATGCAAATATTCTCCCAGGCTGTTTCCCCTTCCATAAGAATCGACAACAAATGTTTTGTATTCTAGCCATTATCCATCTAGGAATCCAAGCCAAAGTCATCCAATATATGAGCATTGCTTCCAGAACAACCTTGATTAGGACCAACCTGCCTGCTCTTGACAAATATTTTTGGTACCAGATGTTAAGGTGTTTTTTTACCTTGGTAATTAGCCAGGTCCAATCGACTATTTTATATCCATGAGGCTTTAGTTGGTAGCTGAGGTACCTCAAACCTTCTTCCAAAGGTATGAGAGTAAAGGAGAATCTCCTGAGCGCATACTGTATTTCATGTTGAAAGCATCCTGTAGCTGTAATGGTGGATTTTACTTCGTTCAACACCATTCTCGTGGCTTTTTGGAATATTCCAAATGCATTGTGCAGAGATGTTAAGTAGCCAATGCCTCCATTGAGGAATATAAGTACATCATCAACAAAGAGCAAGTGTGTCAGAATGCAGGAGTCAGTGATCTTAATTCCTGTGATCCGCCCTTGTTTGTGGTCTTCTCCAATAATTCTACTAAGACCCTTCATTATGAGGAGGAATAGTAGGGGGGATAGAGGGCATCCCTGCCTGAGCCCACGTTCCGCATGAAAAAATGGGGTTGCCGAACCATTGATTAGTACACAATATGTGACATTGGTTATACAACACATGATCCATTTGATGAAGGTGTAGGGGAAGCCCAAGTGAGTTAGCGAATTTCAGATGTAGAGCCAACTAACTCTGTCAAATGCTTTTGATAGATCTACCTTCATTATCATACCTTTCAATTTTTTGAGCTGAACAATGTGGAGTAGTTCCTGAGCAGTGCCTACCGCCTCGTGTATCTGTCTGTTCTGTAGGAAAGCGAATTGTTCTGGGGAGATGTGCATGGATAGGACTGGCCTTAGGCGGTTAGCAATGATCTTTGTGATGATTTTGTATATACAGTTACACAAAGATATAGGCCTAAAATCATCGAAAGTAGAAGGTTTATCAGCTTCAGGGATGAGAGCTATGAATGTGGAGTTAAGGCCTTCCGACATCCTCCCTCACCTTCGGCAGTCTTCTATGATCCTTAACAGATCTTCCCCTATGATGTCAAAGAAGGCAATGTAAAATTCCACTGTCCAGCCATCCACCCCTAGGCTCTTATCCTTCTTGAGCCATTTTAAGGTTCCTTCGAGCTCATTTAGAGTGACTTCTCTTGTAAGTTCCAAGTCTGCCTCTTGGTCTACGAATCTGGGGAAGAGTTATGCAATGCACATCACTTCAGCTAGAGTGGCGATAAGGGGAGCCTTGTAAAAGTCTTTAAAATGTGAGTTAGCTTGTGCTGCCAACTCTTGAAAGGTTTTAATGGCTTGTCCATGCTAATTTTTTAGCTCCCATATTGTATTGATTGCCTTCCTCCCATTAGCATATTTATGATAGAATTTGGTATTGTTGTCCCCTTCCTTAAGCCAAATTTCCCGACTCCGAAGCCTCCAGCTCTCTTCTCTGTCCTTCAGGTTTTGTGTCCTCTTGTGCATTAGTGAGGCAATTTTATCTTTTTATTCGTGGGAAGTAAATATCCCTCCAGTTTCCTCCTCTGTTGTTCTAAGCAGTTGGTCTTCCAGTTTTCTTTTCCTATGAGCCTAGGCTTTGGAAAGGGATTTCAACTCCTTCAGATTATGAACAAAGTCTTCCGCAATGTTCCCATAAGTTCCTGGAGGATGAGCCTTCCAATAGTCAGCCACCATCCTCATGTAATCGACGTCCCTTAGCCATGTGGAGCTAAATTTGAAGGGAGCCTTTAGCTTATTAATGGCATCCTATATTTCCATATAGATAGGTCTGTGATCAGATATACCCCCAAATCCAACCCATTGTTTGATACAAGTGTCCCTATTGACTAGAGGTTCTTTGATTAGGAATCTATCGAGCCTTCTGGCAAGGCTTGCCTCGCCAGTTCTATTGTTTCTCCATGTGGGATGGATCTTGGCAGAGGGAATGTCAATAAGGTTGTGGTCCCCCAGACGATTCTCAAAGAATGCTAATAGCATGTCCATCTATGCTTGATGGCCCCATGACTTGGCATACCCTATGGAAAAATTTAGATACTCCCCAGGATTATATTGTCTTGTTGGAGGATTGTTGAATTTAGCAATTTCCTTCAGTAATCGGCCCTATCATGACAAAGGTTGTATACATTGATGGTTCTGTAGTCATCTTCAAGGGTGGATGAGTATATATCAACTCCCAGGTACCCATGACCCCCCAAAACACTATTCAACTTAATGGAACGGTTGTAAATGCCCCGAGCTACCCCTCCAGATCTTCCCGTGGCATCTAGTGAGTAAAAAGACCATCCTGGTAACCATGATTCGAGGAGGGGAGTGATGGTGTTGGCAGGACCAACGGTTTCTTGGAGAAAAAGGATATATACAACTTCCAAAGCAATCAATAATCTCATAGCTAGTTTTTTCCCAGGGCTAGCCAACCCTCGACAATTAAAGGAGAGCATCTTCATGGGGGGGAGATCTAGGGTTTGCTCTGCTCTAAGAACCCAGTCTATAGTTTTTTGTTTGCTCGTGGCAATCTCCTCCCCTGCCTGGTGCTTGGCTTTGGATAGTGAGAAGGGGCACCCCCGAGATGGTTTAGGTAATAAGGGGGTTGAGTCAATACCAAATCCTATAACATCAAGACCTTGTGAGCGGAATCTCAAGCGTAGGGGGTATCGTGGTTTAGTGCTAATAGGATGATCAGAAGAAGGATGCAAAGGGGCCTCTGGGATGGATGGCTGGGAGGTAGTGTAAACAGGGGGAGGGGCCATAATAGGGCATTGATGATAGTTAGAGGGCATCTAGAAGGAGCTGGGGAGATAATGGGGGTCGAGAGCTTGTACAGAACTGAAGGATGCATCCGAGGTATAAGCAGAGGCTTTAGCATGAGAGTGAGTGGAAGAATTACTTGGTGTTTCAGATGAAATAAAAGCAATGGAGTGAGAAGGAGTTGACATACCCATGGAAAATATGTCCCCTATAGCTGCCCGTGCTCTCGTCAGAGGTGGAGAGGGTGGCCGGAGTGGAGCTTTCCCACACTTCTTCTTTGCCTCTTTCTTGTGTGCCTTTCCTGCCTCAACTATTACTTGTTGTGGCTGATCTTCAACTTCCATTGCAGACTGCGACTGGTTCTGAGGGTTTGAAGTTCCCGATTCTTTTTCATTTGTCCTCTGACCTCCCTTTTTATTTAGGGGAAAATCCCTGAATATGTGGCCAACCTTATGGCATCTTCGACATCTATAAGGTACTCCTTCGTAGTCCAACAACTGTTTCCGAGAGTATGTCCTCCATTGAATGGTGATGTGTTCCTGTAAGCCCCCTCTGGTATCCATATGCACCAATATCCTGGCATAGGCCATCTTGCATGTGGATTGATAAGACTTGTCATACTCCATATACGTGCCTAAGGAGTTTCCAATGCGAAGAAAGAAGTCTTCGGACCAAAAATGTAGTGGGAGCCCCGACAATCTAATCCAGATTGGGCCGACCCCTATCTGCTCTGTTTCTGGGTCAAAAAGTGGTGTCCATCTCTTTAGAAGGATAGGTGCATGCTCAAAGTGCTAATATGAAGATAAAACCCAGTTCGCGTGGTCCGACTTGGAAAACCTTAATGCAAACCAGCCTCTCACGAAGGTCTGCACCGTAGGTATATTGTCCAAGTGATGTCCCCAAACCTCAAAGGCCCATAACTTTAAACGGGCCGCAGAGTAGTTCTGGCCTCAAATTATTCCAACCAATACCATGTCTGCGAAATCCATTGTTCCCCCAACTGTATGTTCTCCTCGAGCTTGAGAATGATGTCTTCAGCTTTAGATCTAAAGCATCTTGATTTCTTTCAAGGCCTTGCTTCAACTTCTATATCCTCCCGACGATCAGAGTTTTCCCCAGAGACAGGTGTGTTCTCAGGAGGAGGGGGAGGGGCAAAAGGGAGGGCGTTCGATAAGGGAGGGATGTTCGATAAGGGAGGGATGTTCGAATAGCTGCCAGATGGGGGGGCATATGAATGGGGTGTGATCAGGGGTTCAGAGACGACTATGGTGGATGAGCTAGGTAATGTAAAGTTAAAATCAGAGGATGAAGGGAGGGAGGTTAGGCCAACACAAGTATCCACAGAGTTAGGGCTAAGGTAACCTGAGGCAAACCCTAGTGAGGAAGGTGACGGCGAAGGGGTGGAAAGGGACAGCCAGGTCGGGGGGTCGTCCTGCAGTATCACTGAATGGTCTGAAGGGCCCAAGAACGAAGGTAAACCGATGATGGTTTCTGTCAACACATAGCTAAACGAGGTCGTGCCTTCTCAGTAGCATGCAGAGTCATCCCGATAGAGCCTTCCACCAGCGGTTCGTCCGAGTAGTCAACAAGATCGAGGTTCATAGTTTTCGGGGAACACAGATCACTAGCTACATGAGGGTAATCGTCGAGGGGGCAACAAGTAGGGCGGGCGGTAGCGTGATCAGAGACCTAAACACCGGGCGCCAAAGCAGGAGGGTTACGAGCACAGTAACTTTGGTAAAAACCTTGTTACAGTAGTAGAGACGGAGGGTAAGAAAGAGCAACCATCACTGTCGAGCGACCTACGTGTTTCTGTTGTTCGCTGCCAGCTACAATGTCTCGTACTGCAGACACGAGGCCCTACCCGTATTCGCTAATGTTATTAATGTTATTAAAAATTATTAATATATAATTAATAAAACATTGTTATTTATTTACAATATTATTTATTATTATTATTATTTTTATTGTTTAATAATACTTAATTTTTTATTATTATTATATATAGTATAAGTATATGTACAATATTAATTTTCACAATAGTTAAGTTGATAACTATGTTTGGTTTGGATTTAAGTTTTCAAAATTTTAAATTTAATTATTATAATTGATAAATAGATAGTAAAAGATTTAGTTTTTACAAAATATCTATAGAATATTTTAATATTAATAATATAAATGATTCAAATTTATCTCAAAATGAGTTATATCTATTTTAATTTAATTAAAAAATGTTATAAAATTAAATAAAAATAAAATATACATAAAATATTTTAGTTGTGAACTGAGTTATGATTTTTTAGATATGTGATGTTGATCTAGTTTTTTTCTAAAAGATCGAAATCTAAAACCATCTCATCAAAACCACTAAAAAATAATACCAAACTTACCTTAATATAACTATTTTTTTTGTAAAAAAAAACTTTATAAAAATATTCCCTTAATAAAAATTACCTTCAATCAAACAAAACACCCTATCACAATTTTTGATAGTCTTATAGCTTTAGACTAATAATATTTAGGTTTCGTGTTTTATAATTTTCACATCTCCGGCTTTAAAATTGCCAATGCCAATTTTTGCCACACCTTAACAATGTGTGTATGTTAAGTGTATTAGAAAAGAGGAGCGACCCCTTGGGAAGAAACGCATATATTACATCATCATTACAACATCGTTGCATCAACAAACAACAACACATCATGTATAAATCGCGATTCGACCCCAAGTGAGGAGATCATTAATAAACAATTGCAACCACCGATGATAATGTCCACATAATATGTTAAGTATATTGGCATACTTGTTTAAAATTATAACCTTATAAATGTATTGAAGAAATGCTTACGTATGATTGCACTTTTAAAGTATTTTACCATAGTTTACAATTTTGCTAGGTTATGAAAATAGTGTAAAATGGAAATTTGTGTTATCGTAAATATGGATCAGTCTTTAAGATTTTCCGAACCTTATGTAAATCGACCACAACAGTCTAAGTTTTTCAATATTTTATTTTATTGAATGCATTTTTCCTTCTATGTTTTGCTAGGCTATACTTTTATCGAGTTAAAATATATTTCTGTAACATTGTTCAGAAAGAAAACTGCTAATGAGAATTTATGATTTTCAACCAAGTAGGTTTGGGGTTTAGGAACATTTGTTAAGGAGTTTTCACTGAGTCGAGAAATCGTTTAGATGGCTAAAAGTGGTATGTATTTGGTAAAAAAATCAAAAGATTTTGCACTAGAGGAAATGGACTCAACATCATCAAAAATTTATGGGGCACCCAAAATCTTGAAGTTTGACAGAATTTAGATTCACAAAAATCTTTGCAGGATTTTATCAAATCTTGCCAAAATTTCGATAATTTTAACAACAGAAAAAGTCTAATTAAATTACGACATTTGTTAATATCAACCATTAACAACTTTCAATAATTATAATTACCATTAATATATAAGCATGTTAGACCATAAATTTTATAAAATGACTCATCCTTAAGAAAGCTCACATATGAATTCTATTATTTTGAGTGTATTTTGGTTTATTAATCCGTGCTCCACTATATTCATTGAATCATTTATAATGAGAAATATCAAAAATGAACTTTCCACATTTAATCATTTATTCTTACACATGTTTGAACTTTCCACTCTTCCATGAGTCACTCTTTAATGAAGCAACAATATTTTTTCTCAGGGTAACCCCTGTACCAATTGAGTTAGTTTTTGAAACGACATTATTTTTTAGAAGGGTAACCCCTCGTACCACTTGAGTTAGTAAATAAAAAGAATCATTGAAGTTAATACATCACAAATACAAGATTGCATAGTTTATGTCACCAAAACGATTCGGGAAGCTAATCCCAAAACTAAAAGCATACAATGGAAAATGCATTTTATTGTGCCAAATGTGTTCATAATATACAAGTTGAAAGAGAGAAATCCATGCCTGTATTCCATGTGAAATTTTTTATTTATAATTATGAAGTCGAATTGAAGTATGTCACTATTATATTAAAGTGTTTTTAGGATTTTTTTTTTTTAAAGAAAAAGGATTTTTTGTCCTAAAAATTATTATATTATTATATTATTATTATATTTTTTTTTAAGTATTTATATTAAATTTAATATCAATTGAATTGTTTAAATATATAATTAAGACAAAAATAGTTTGAGACAAAAATATTTCAAGACAAAATTTTATATTTAAGACAAAAACCGTTTGAGACACAAATATTTTAAGACAAAATAGTTTAAGACAAAGCTCTATTTTTATTTATGACAAAAACAATTTGAGTCAAAAATATTTTAAGACAAAATTTTATATTTAAGACAAAAACTGTTTAAGACAAAACTTTATATTTAAGACAAAAATAGTTCGAGACAAAAATATTTTAGAACAAAACTTTATATTTAAGACAATGACCACTTAAGACAAAACTCATTTAAGACAATTACCAATTAAGACAAAACATATCAATTTAAGACAATATTATCTAACAACTGCAAAATTGACTTTGACAACACACACTAAGTCCGTTAATTTGCAAGCTACTACTGTCTCATGCATATGCCGAGGTTGTTATTTCACTTACCATTCACGTTATCTTATATAAAGACAATGATTTGTTGGGATTTTCGTTTTGTGGGGTTAGCCGACTCTGAAGAACGCAACAATTTTTCCTGGCAAGATTTCTTGGACATCAATTCCACTTCTATCCCTTCAATCTCTCCTGATACGATTAGAGACAACTTGTATGTCGTTGCAATTCGGCTGATGAGTCACTTTAGTACTTACTATTACAGAGAAGTTGATAAACTAACTAAATTGTGGACTCCTTCTCCTGGTTATGGGATTAAGCCTCGAGTTTGAATTTCCCTAAATATGCATCCCCTTAGTCTTTGGATCTAGCTTAGGGTAATCAGCTACAAGAAAGATTGCAATGTGGTTGGCTTACAATTGGGTGGAGAGTTGAAGTCCTTCCTTCATTTTTCAGTCATCATTAAACACAGAGATAAGTGTACATTGCTTATGTGTATTGCCTTATGGAGTGTGATGAATCTTGTTACATTGTGAATGGTGCAAGATCTTGCGTGTTTGTAAATGTAAATGAATGTCTGAGTTTTGACGCTCACTATATCTTCATGATTATAATGGTGTAATGTATGCACATGAATTTTAAAGTGTGCCTAGAATATGTTATTCATTATTATGTGCATGGTGAATGCGCAATTATGTGTTCATATTCAGTTAGTTGATTTCCAAATTTATGGGTATAATTATTTTAACCAATCCCTACACTAGTTATTTTGTTAACACGGAGAATTTAGGTATCAGGAATTGGGTCATGAGTCTCCTTGAAACTATAGGAGGGTGGGCGCACAACAGTTGTAGTTCTACTTTATGAACCTAGCATAGGTTTCTTTTTAGTCCATATACGATATGTTTTCGAGGCCGAGAGGAAATGGGAGACATGACTTTGTTGACATGCTAGCAGGTCCAAAACCTAGTGGGCGTTGATGAAACCACACCCTAGTGGAGCCATGTTGTGTGTGTAGACACCAATAGTAATCGATCGACCCCAGTGATCAAATATGAGGTAAGGGAAGGGTCTATACACTTGGCCAAATGTTGTTTTATTTTGGGTGAGAATCCTAAAGGGAAAGAGTGTGGTACAAGTAGAACTGGGAGTGTTGGGAACATTTTTAGCCAACCATCGTTGAAATATTTGTACCTTACAACACCCTAAGAGTGTAAAAATTAATATAAATTTGCTACTACTGATGTATTCGAACTAAAAACAAGAGATCACAAATTTCCTCCGCTATTCTGATAAATGGAAATCACAATTTAGGAACACATGCAATGACATGCAACCATCAAAACAACACAAGAACATAATTATTTATAGGAAAATCCAATAGGGAAAAACCCTTCCACTTCTTTTCATTAATCATATGAGAATGAGAAACGATTACAATGTCTTGCTTCAATCCTAAAGCACACCTTGCATTGTAAACCTATTCTCCTACTGATTGTCCTGCTCTGGCTAACACTTAGTCAATTCAAGGCCCCATCTTTCTCCTATTTCCTTGCACAATTCCCGAGGAAATTAGTTCCTAAATAATAGGGGAATTCACTATTCCCTTGTGCAAATCCCAAGTAATCGACCACTTGCCTCAATGCCCAGCATGTACACTCAACTAGTATACAATTAATAATTACAATGTGCCTTTTCCTCCATTTCAGTTTGGCAATTCAAATTCCATGCATGACTGGGCTATTTTGAACTAATTGATGAGCTTAACTGAGAGATCATTGAGTTAACAAAAATTCTACTTCTCAATTCACCTTCAATTGACTCGACTAGTTGCTTGAGCTTAGTTAACTGAGTCAAGCTGAAAATAATTGAATTAGATTTCTAAATTTTAGCAACACTGCATGCACAACTCTACTTCTAGCATATAACTAGAATTTACTGAGTAAACAAGTAGACAAGTCCATGCCACACAAGTTAACTGCCATCCAAGCCATCTTGTTGATTTGGAAAATCAAATTACTAAGTTTGACTAAGGAACAAGTCAAATTTAACCTTTCTTGCTACATTTTCTAACACTCCCTCTTAGCAAGAAAGGGATTTTGAACCACCCATATCCTGCACTTGTCGAATTTAAATTTTCCTCTTAACAATGCCTTTTCAATATATATGCATCCTGCTTCTCAATTGGAATGTAATGTAGCATCATAATTCTCCTATGCACACAATTTGCAAGTGATGGTACTTGATATTAATGTGCTTGGACCTATCATGAAATATTGGATTCTCAGAGAGTTTGATACAACTCTGATTATCACAATAAATCATTGTTGAATCCATCTACTTACTGAAAATACCCACGAGTATTTTCCTCATCCATAGGCCTCACATGTTTCTTGACTTGTAGCCATGTATTCAGCCTTTGTTGAGTTGAGTGCCACATACATCTGTTTCCTACTATACTAGGAAATAATTGCAGGCCCAACAATGAAGATAGCACCCGAAGTATTTTTCTTGTCTGATGGACTCCCTACTCAATTTGCATCAATGAAGACTTAGAGCTTCACTCCCTTTGTCCTGCTGCACCATACCCCATACTCAGTTGTGCCTATGAGGTACCTCAACAAATGCTTTGTTGCCTTCCAATAAAGCTTGTGATGCAGGAGCATCTAGACTTAGCCAACAAAGTGAAAGTTTGTTCACATGTTGTGGCTAAACAAGTTGAATTTCATTGAATTGAGTGGTCAAAAGTCATTTTTTACCGAGAGGGTTGGATCTCTCAAGAAATGAGTTGTCATTATTGTAATAAGTAGAAATTGTCTTATTTTAGATTCAAAGATAAGTTGTTAGCATAGGTGTGTGATATAGCTGGAAAATAGTGACTTGACTGTTAGATTGTTTAAGAATAGGGATTGAGTTGTTAGATAGGATGGGATTGATAAAATGAAGAAAAATGTAATGTAAAAGGATGGGCAGAGAGAGGGAGGAGGGAGTGAATCGAGAGTCAAGTCAGAGCGAGGATTTTATATTGAAACATGGGTCTTTTAATCGTTGTAATCGAGCCTAGGGCCGAGACTCCGTAACCATTTTTTGTTATGAATAATTGATGTGCGTGTATGATTATATTGATGTTGCGTGTGATTATACATTAGATCTGTGGAAATCCCTCGTTTGCCTTTGTTTCTTTGTATTCGGGACAGAGTTGAATATTTCTCTATTTTCATGTCAACGATATAAAACACAGAGTTAATAGAAATCGCAACCTTTTGTATTATTAACAGTGTTGAGCGCTTAAGATCTCAACCGTTGATCCAAGTTCGAACCAACGGTGCGAAGCCTCACCGACCATTGGATCACTTATATTGCATCGCAAAGATTTGTTCACAAAGGGCAGACCTCAAGCCTCGAAGAATTGCGATATGCAATCAACGTAATATCGCATCGCAAATAGATAGTGGGGTGTGGTCGAATCGCGATCTCAAGGAGTTGCGAAGTGTGATCGCGAAATCTCGCATCGCAAGAATGCTTGTGTATTATTGGAACCCAGCTGTGGAAACATTGCAATATGCGATTGCGATCCATCACATTGCAACACTTCACTGCCAAAGGAAAAAGGGCCTGAAACTATAGTGATTTGTGACTATGCGATTTAATCTGAACCATTGGATCAAATGTATTAATATCTATGGAGAATCATGAGCAATTCTATAATGAAGGTGAAACATCAATGTTGGGCTATTAAAAGAGGGGAATCAGAGTAAGTGCAACTGGAAGAATTGTAAGGGAAGTAATAATGCGGGGCCGATTGTTGAGATCTTCTTGAAGCAAATGAGCCTGCATCATTTGTGGTATCAGAACACATAGAGATTAAGGTTGATTACAGTAAACATGCCGCCAAGGAGAGGAGCTGGCATTGTTCGAGGAAGACCGGAAGCAAATGCAGTTCTGTTGGAGGAGATCTGAAGTTTGCATACGAGGATGGAAATAATTGAGACTACCCAGAGAAGAACACCTGATGAAGGGGATGACAATGCTAAAGAAGAATCTTCTGAAGAAGAAGAAGAGGAGGAAAATGAAACTACTAGAGTTATTAAGATGTTGGTGAAAGTAGGAGGAAAACCAAGGTGGAAATTCCTACGTATGAAGGGAGTCTCGATGCAGAAGAGCTAATGGATTGGATCAGGTCATTAGACAGATATTTTGACTATGAAGAGGAAGTTGATGACAAGAAGAAGGTGAAATTTGCAGTTACCAAATTAAAGGGTCATGCAACTATTTGGTGGGACGAGTTACAAACATCCATAATGAGGAAAGGAAATTCCAAGATCAAGCAATGGGACAAAATCGTAAGTAAGATGAAAGCCAAATTTATGCCTAAAGATTATCAGTTAAATCTTTTTAAACAATTGTAGAATTTAAGACAAAAAGGAATGTCTGTTAAAGAATACACAGAAGAGTTTTATAGATTGAGCATTAGAGCAGGACATGCAAAATATGACATGGGGAAGGTAGCCAGATATATCAATGGCTTACGATATGACATACAAGATGAGATCAACTTGTTAAGTCTGAAGACTATTGAGGATGCTTATCAAGCAAGTTTGAAGGCAGAGGAGAAGATGTTAAGGAAACATAATTAGAGGAATAGAGGAAGGAGCTTGATAAGAGGTAGAGGAACTACTAAACCAAGGGGACAACAACATCAGCATGAAGCAGGAAATTCAAGTAGCAGACCACCACAAAGAGGGGATTTTAATAGAGGAAGATTTGCGCCTAGAGGAAGAGGCGGAGGTAGAGATATTCAGTGCTACACATGTGGAGAATGGGGACATATGTCATGGGGTTGTCCTCATAATAAACCAACAAGTCAGAGGAATGCGAATGTGACTGAGGAAAAGCCAGAAACACCTCGACTTATGGAAAAGGAAGAACCCCTTGAAGTAGGAGAATCCCTCTTGTTGAGAAGGACATTGCTTAAGACAAAGAAAGAGATTGAAGAACTAGCGCAGAGGAAGAATTTATTCAGAACTACTTGTAAATCCAAATGTAAGTGTTGTAAAGTAATAATTGACAGTGGAAGCACTGATAACCTTGTTCCTACAGAGATGGTGGACAAGCTCAAATTAGCAAAGACAGTGCACCCTACTCCTTACATGTAGAAATTTTGAATAATTTAACACATATTCAACAGAGATTATCCTGATCATGTACTATTGCGGAAAACATACACAATACATAAGCTCCTCTACGTTGATCATCAATATAGCAGCATCAATAACAATAAAACATCAAGAGCATTCACAAACTAACACAGTATGTATCCCGGGGAAAGCATATCGCTAAAAACCCCAACTATCTGTATATTAATTATTGAGTCATGTAACATTACACAGCATAATACTTCTCACAAGTATCTCCACCTCTGTTACACACAATAAAGCTCAGATCTGAATCAATCACTGGCTCAAATCTCCTTCGCTGCTTGCCTGCCTCCGCTGCTCAATACCTGCTCAAGAACTGATGATAATTCCAAGGCAACCACGTATTTCCTTGGCTAAATCACATGAGCAGAAGCTACAATGTGGGAAAATATGTGGGCAAACTCATTGACATACTCAATCCCTTGATTGTGCAAGATCTGATGCACAACTATAGTCACAACTGATAGCAATCTGATTCTCTAACACCTGTCCCTGCTGAACTGAACATGCACTGACATGCAACTGAGTTAACTGATGTATTCATTAGTTGTATTGTGAGTTAACTTGTGAATTAATTAATAACTAATTCACCCAAATCATCTCTAGTCTATTTGCCAGTTAGACTAAATACAACCAGTTTAACAAAGCTAAACTGAACACAACTCCATCAACTGCACCTCCAGTCCACTAAACTCAACTCACTTGAGTTCTAACTGAAGTCCTGCATGCAAATATTAGTCATCCCATAGGTAACCACGTATTTCCTTCTGGGATCTGCATGTACCACATCCGTAGCTCATCCTGAAGTGCTCCAAGAGAATAAGACAAAGTTTATAGTCTAAATATTATTATGAGCTAATAATATTTGACTGTTCTATATTTAGACTGAGCAGTCACTCCGCAGTGATCCAAAAATAGAAGTCCATCTATTTTTTCCAACTTGATCAATCATCCATAAATAGCAACCTGCAATCCATAGACATGATCCATATGTCTAAAAATAGACATAGTCTAAAAATAGACTTGTGGCAAAAATAGCCTGCGGGCCCACTTAGTGAAGGCGACTCCTTTCACTAAGCTCCATCATCTTGTTGCATTCTCAACAAGCATTTCTTGTTGCACACTTTTCAACACCTGAGATCCACACAAATGTGAATTTCACCCTTCTATTTCTTCTCCTGCACAACCATAGGACTTACCCAGTCGGACTCCTCTACTGGTTCAATTATTCCTACTGCGAGCATCTTGTCCAACTCTTCGCGGACCTTCGCTTTGTATTTTGGATTCAACCAGTAAGGCCGCTACTTAGCTGTCTTTGCATCTGGCTTCAGGGTTATCTTCATCATTCCCAAGTCACCGAGGATCCCTTTTAACTCCGTGATTTTTCTTGGGAATAAATCTTGATATTCTCGAAGCAACTTGACGACCTTTTCCACCATAGCGTCATCCCAATAGTCCCCAAGCGTTGCATACTTCGACTCTTCCTCCATTCCAATGTTTACTTGCTTCATTTTTAGCAGCACGGTGATGTCTGGATCCTCGATTACTGGTCCATGCACCCACGACTCCCCTCTGTTTCTGGAATATTGATGTTTCTAGGGTCATCCTCATCATCTTCTACCTGCACATTGTAACATTCCAGGGCATAATTCAGCCGTCACGACAGTCTGGCTGCACAATTTCTTCTGGTTCCAATGGTATTTTGAAAATAGCTGCCTTCACCACCTGCAACACGTCATCCATAGTATCCATCCATTGGTCTTCAAAGAGGAATGTTGACAAAAACCCTTTGTGCAAGATATCCCATTCGCCTATGTCATGTCAGAGCTCTATTTCAGTATACCAGTTCCTTGGAATGACCTCCATGGTATGATAAAATAAGTGTACCCACTCTAGTTTAGGCTCTTCTCCATAGGCTTGGACCCATCTAGTAAGGTGCATGCGCAGGTCATCATGTCCATCGTCTTTCTCCATTATTCATAGTTCTAGCCTCCCAAATCTTATTTGCATCATGCACCTATAGCTGCGCAAATTTTTTAAGGTTCCTTCATGTGTGCCCCACCAATGTGTAGGCTTCGCGAACAATGCTCATTTCAACGCATCAAACCATTGGTGGTTTGGTACCGTGCTTTCAAACTTGATCAAGAATTCATCTACTACTGTCAACCCATTATATAATGAAAATTCACGATCCTGAGCTCTAACGCAATACAACAATTTAGTCACCATATTACATTTTAACGTGGTTACTCCATTCAACTGGTTGAACACCACTCGTCTTCTTCATCTGAATCTTCGATGTAGGACTCTGCATGCCCCCACGATATTCTCCCTTCCACCACCAGATTGTCCCACTCTTGATTTCATGCAGTAATTTTGTAGACACAATCTAATTCATCATCACTTCCTTCGTCGCACACGGGTTCAGTGTAATGCAATCCTTCAGCTGGGTCTAGCGGAATGACTACGCGGAGCGAATTCTTTTCAAATATCATTTTCCGCTTCTTTAAATTAACAACCCCATTCATATCAGTGGCCCAGTCTATTTCTAACAACGCAGGGTAAGAGCTACTTTCATCCACGATTTTTATTACCTCAAAGTCCGTTCGGGTGCTCACACCTTCTATATCTACCGTAATTCCTTGCAGTCTTCCCATGGGCAGGATCTTCTGTTGATTCCCCATCTGCAATTGAATAGGAGACCATTGTAGTGTGGGCTTGCCCATGCAATCCCAAGTCTATTTAGGTAGCACATTTGCATCTGAGGCCAAATCCAGAATGATCTAATCCATCTCATAATTGCAAACCTGTGCTGTTAATCTCATTTCCCGCCTAGTCCAGGACACATGTTTTCCCAATTTTCAGACCATGCGAGGTTCACTTGACCATGCACACCTATTTATCAATTCTTGCAAGCCCTTAACTGCCCTATTGTCGCAAAGCAATTTCATGCATGTCTCTAAAAAGGTAGTTAGCATAGAGGGATCCCTTTTTGGCTCGGGTTGACCCCTACTACCTGGGGTAGAGACCTCTATGAAGCTCTCCCTAGCTTCCAGACATGTCTCCTTGCGAACTCTTGCGTCTTCCTTGGTTAGTTTCCTCTTATCCTCTCTTATGACCATGCCACTTCTAAGCACCATGTTTACGTTAACGTATTCTTTGTGCGGTTCAAACCTCATCATCTGGACATTCTGTGTCGCCGTAGGTTGTGCTGCCCTTTTCTCATGAATCTTCACTATCAGTGTGGGGCAATCTATCAGTTCATGATCGAATTGTTCATAGCAAGGGCACGATATTCTGGTTGGGTTGGTACAGTCTTGCGCATAGTGTCCTAGTGCTCTGCAGTTGTAATAGATTAGATGCCCACGACCCCTTCCTGGCCCCATTCCTCCCTGTCCTTGTCCACATCATTGGAACCTACTGCGCGCTATTGCCACAGCTGGATCTTGACCTCGTGCTTTAGTCTACATTCTATAGGTAGGTGACTTGTCCATCAATAATTGATAACTACGACAATCTCGTTCCTTGTGGCCCACCAATCTACAAAAGTTGAAAAATAGCTGTTGGGGGGTTTGGTTAAATTTTGGCAGTAGATGATAGTTTTCCGTGTTGTGCTTTCCCCCTATGTGATAGATTTCATACTAGAGTGAGGGTGTTGCGCTTGGTCCTGCTTGTGCCTCTGGTCGCAACGGTGTTGGTCCCCCCATTACTACATAGTTCACAAAGACTGGATAGTGATATTTATCATGACCCTAGCTTCTACACTTTATACACCACACTTCCTCCCAGGCTCCTGGGTAGGGTGTCTGTTCTTGTCTTAACTTCTACATTTCTAAACACAGGTTTTGTATTTGTGTGTGGATTTTCTGAACTCCCAACCCCGGATCTTGTATCGGAGTTTCATGCAACCTCATTGCTGGCTCTAATGCTTTAGCCTGGGTTGAGATCTTTTGCTGTGACAGAGACGTCCTCAGATGTGGCGTCAATGACACCACAAACCACGCGCAGTGCTACACATCTGACAACATCATGTTCGCCTCGCAGATTATACTTTTCAATATTTGATCTAGATCTGATGGAGTTTCACCATGCATCACTGTGATTTCATTGAGCCCTATGATCGACTTTGTTTCTGATTTCGGCCGGCTAAATTCTTTTTCAATTCGGCCCAAATCTCCACTGTTCCCACATTTGGGTGATCGCTTGAGTACTTTATATACCATGTCAGTGCTCGGTCATGCAACGTGCTAACTAAGGTAGCCTTTTTGATGTTATCGTTCGTAACTCCATGTGCTTCCCATACCACCATTACCATGAACCAAAATTGTTTTGGATCTTCGCTTCCTGCTCCTTTGAATATCGATAATTGGATCACGCTCGTCATTTTTAACCTTTAGTTTGTGCATCGGTGTAATATGAACTCGTACTACTCCTGATCCAATCAATCCTCAAACTCTTTCTCCATAGGGTTCCAGTATTCCGACATCAGACATCCCTTAGGTAGATCTCGGTCCCAGCAACGAAACCATTTGTTGGCGTATTCGGCCCTGACCCAGGTTTGGAAGAGTTATTTAGCCAAACAAATCCTGCAGCTATCAACACTTTCAACAACAGCCTGCGGAGTGTGAACTGAGGTCTCACTCGAGGTAGCAGGGTAGGGTGCTGGAACCAGGTTTCCGCACCCTTGGGATGTCAGGATGTGGTTTGGAGGAGTCATGCGCTGTTCTGTGGCCTTGCGCTACTCTACTTCTGCGTAGATCCAAAACAAGGCAATTCCTTAATACTTATTATTAATGAGCTGTTATAGATCAGATCTACCTTTTACAGCCATTAAGCAAACATTTAGTTCGCGCTCATAACATAAGTATAAGCGCATAGATCAAACATATATATCAACCATAAATTAACTAGATCCACAATATTTCAGATTCAACATAGTATTTCAGAAGCAACTTATCTTTATTCAACTCTTTCATGAATACATCCAGATCCACCGTGCGCACTCAGCTGCAGGGGTTTGCGCACATAGCTGCAGACTCTACCAGGCCTCTGTGCACACAGCCGCAGAGCCTCTCTCTACCCACCAACACCCTTGAGTCCAACTTACAAATGCAGAATATACAATATTCACAAACCCATAGCTCTCAGATCCATTCAAACCCAAAAAAACTACTTTTTACCCTTAGAGCCTCGCTCTTTTTATACATTCCCATGGTCCGCGGACCACAGGCAGGTCGACTTACTTCTTATTATTCTATATTATTTCTTGGGCAGACAACCCTTTGACTTGACTTATTACATTTCACGCTCCACATATTTTAGAGTTTTACAATATTTTCATCCTAACTTATAGGCTCTAAGCCCCAAAATTGTTACGTGGGACCTCCACTACCCAACACTTTTAGTTGCCCATTGGTGAGCTGGGCCAACCTTGGCCTAGACTTTTCCTTTACCAAGGTTGCATTGCACAATCTGGGGAGGGAAGGCTCACCTTCCTTTCCATATTTGTGCATTCATGCCTAGCACTAGCCTCCAAGACTATTTTGTGCATTTCAGGAGGACAGTGGCTTCTTGGCCCAAGAAATTGTGCAAATCTGTCCCTAGGTTAGCAGTCCTTCCTAGCTGGAATTGTGCATTGCATAATCCCAATAGTTAGCAGCTAGATTGGACTGTGCATTGCGTATTTCCAATAGTTAACTAATCTCCTAGCAACTGAGACTATGCCTTGAGCAGCCTTGGCAGTCGGTCTCTCGACCTCCCGGCCGAAATTGTGCAACCTTCATGATCATTCACCTAGGTATGTTGCAAGTTAGTTCTCATGTTCTTTTGGTTTTCGACTGACAAATTTCTTACTATGAGTATTTCTATGTCTCCAGGTATTGTAGGTGTTCATCTGCCTCTCATTAGTACATGTACAATGGTTTCCAGGATAGCAGAGACGAAGACACCGTTCAGAGCACACTTGGGGATGCAGTGGATCAAGTGTCTATGAGATTGCCTACTCATGAAGACATCAAATTGTTCATAGACAAGGACATCAAGCAATGTCATGAAGAATAGCTGAAGCGAGCATACTAAATGAAGCGAATGCATCAAATGTAAGGGGAAGGTTGTTGAAACCACAAAGGCATAACAAAGTTTCAAGATCAAGCAGGTCCACTAATAATGAAAGAAAATTTGGAGACTCAGGCTATGAGGTGATGACGTGAAATGAAGGTCACATGAATACAGAGAATGGAATGAAGAAGGAGTTGCATGTGCCTAAGTAGCAACTCAAGGAAGAACATGAAGCTGCACAGACAGATGAATGAGCTATAATAGGATAAGGAACAATAGTGGGTGCAACATGCACTCATAGATGAAACTATGCCCGCACAAGTTAAAGATCCATCCCATCAGCTGACATGAAGCAAACATGGTGAATAGTGTTTTTGATCACATGCAAGGGATTCAAGATCATGAATTTCATTGAGCGCCTGCATGCAATCCAACCTATTCAACACACTCACCAAGACAAACACAAGAAGCAAGTCCAACTGGGGTTGAACATGTACTTTAGCAAGTTGATGTGCATGAACACCAACACACACTTGAAGATCAGCACAAACATTATGCATCAGTGTGTTTCCATTTCAGCCGCACCCGAGAAGACCATGTGCATGTTAGAAGACGATTTCGACGAAGGAGATGAACCAATGCACCGGTTTCAATGGAGACAAGAGTTTGCTTCAACAATATGTCACCATGGGGTACATGCACACCATCATGGATGACCAAGCTTGGCATCAGCTCACAACCTTCAACATCACAAGCATGTCGAAGAGTTGGTCTCATCACAACAGACCGAGTGTCAGTGATGTCTTGCAAGGCTTTCTCAAGCCATGTTGTCTCACATGAGTACATGTGCATTGTAATGATGAGTCATGTCAAGTGTAAGTCAAATGTCAATAGTTGGATGAAACAATCATAGAGTAGGTGAAGAGTCATGAGGGTAGTTGAATTGTCACAAAGGGGAATGTCAAGGGTCACCCCACCCTTTGCTATACATAGTCCATCATAACTAATTGTTTGGTCAGCCAAGCTTCTACTAAGACTCTTGAATAAGGTTTGGACATTATTGTAATGTGCCTTGGATTCTCCATTGCAAAAAGATAGTAGATCTCTTTGGAGGAGCAGGCAGATGTGGCTGTAACATTCCACTATTGGGGCTAGCAGGTTTACATGGATGTATTGTATGATTGTGACTTACACTTCTTTATATAATAAGAGCCAACACATTTTCATGCATATGTTGTTATTGTAGTTAATGATATATGTTTTTTAACTTACGTACTTGTGTATGAACTGATTCACATGCAATTATATGAATCTTGTTGTTAATGTGTTGTATATGTTGTTAATGTTACCATTGTATGTGTCAACTTCTCCGCTAGACATCAGACAAAGATTTCACATGAACCTTGCTATAACAACCATTGCACTCATCTCAGATTGATCCATGATTGCTGTATGCGTTATCTCACCTTGTATGATGTGACTGCCACATCTGAGTGGACTTCTCCACCAAAAGCTATGCATTTCCTTTTGTGTTGTGTGTTCCTAGCCAAGTTGGGACTGATCCCTTTCAACATGGAAATCACCTTCACCTCCTCCCCCCTTCGAAGTGTTATAACCTCTCATACACCTTCCTTGACTCACTACATCAGCCACATCCTTGCTACTGATAGAGTTATCTTACTTGCCTCTATGTGACTTTGTGGTTAAGGCATTATGTTATGACCCACTGCTGAGACTCCTACACCAAATGGTGTGAGGTCTAATTGGGACTTATTACCGGGGAGATCCCCTTGACATGTTGGTGGGTCCAGCATTGTCAAAATTTCTAGTGATAGAAGGGGGGCTTGATGACACGCTGTGCCTTCTCATCTAGTTTTGAACCTTTACATATCTTTCATGGAGTCTTGCACTCTTCTTCTCCCGATGTGTTTTTCGAATCATGAAGATGTATCCATCTCGGGGAAGCTTTTCGATCTCTTGTCCACTCACACGTATGATGGTGAAGGCGAAGTGGCTTGGCCTGAGCACTTACATAACTTTCTTTCCATGATTCATGAGGAATATATGTTTTCTGACGAACATAATGGTTTTCTTCTTGCCTACACACTTCGTGAATCTCCATTTCGTTGGGTGCTCAGCCTACTAGTTAACAACATGCACTCATTTGAGAACTTATATGGTCTTACTGAAGACACATTCTATCAATTTGATCCATACCATCTTGAGTGGAAACTGCTACAACAATGAAGGGCTTCGCATGAATTTGTTATTGATTTTTGGCAGCGCTTCCGTGACTTTCATTTTCAAGCTCCGAGGAGCAAGATGAAATTTTCTTATCTTTGGGACCTGTTTGGGTACTGCCTTAAGAAATCTACCCATCCCAAGAGAAAGTTTGAGATCAAGCCTCACTCAACATTCTTTGTTGATGGAGCTGCAAAATCTCATGTGGAAGCAGGCACTGTCTCAGCTGATTGTCCACCTTCCTCTTATTCAACAGCTCCACCATTGCCCAGTGATGTGGAGGATCATGCTAACACACTTGTTCATCCTTCACATCCTCCCAACATCACTTAACTCAATCTTCACACATATTTTGTTGTGATTCCTTGAGTCCTCATATGCATTCTTTTCTACGACCTTTGTCTTCGCACCCGGGTGTTCCTCCAGATGATGTTGTCCTGTGTTCGTCCATTCTGGACTCTTCACTTGTTGTGAACGAGGAACAACCCATTGAGAGTTGGTGTTACACAACCAACATACACTGTCATTCCTGAAGAGTATGAGTGGGAGCTTGAGCATCAACACTCGGTGAAGGATGACTCCCTTCCATCCGAGCCCCCTTCGTTCTTTCCTAACATTGTTGGTGAACCTTCCATCCATGATTTCACATGTGTGTCTTCATCCACGGATGCACCCATTGTTGTTCTTTCATAGGACACACTGTATGTTAGCCCATCATCCAAAAAGGGAGAGGACCAATAATTCATTGGAAATCCGCTTGATCTTTCATCTACTTTTTCCCGAAATGTAGAGGGCGAACATCCTCCTCCTTATCTACCCCTCTGTGTGATTCATCAAACCATGAGGATGCCGACCAACATCCTGAATTTTTTGATCTTGGTTGTCATGATATCTTCACCTCATCATCTGATCACAATGTTGATTCACTCGTTGTTAATCCGTCTAAGCCACTGGTCTACAAAGATCCATCTGTCAGCGAAGTCAAAACCCCGCAGACCATCGAGGCACTTTAGCCTGAGCTGATGTTATATCAGGCCCTCGCTGTCTTGAGTTTGGTTTTGCTTCCGATCAGGAATTTTTTCAAACACTTAAGGCTCCTCATCACTCATCTGTATGCACTCAATATCAATCTAACA